>CAUYQG010217837.1:0-13384 GCA_963574415.1 Tarsius wallacei
TGGTTCTAGCTACTTGGAAGACTGAGGTAGAAGGATCGCCTGAGCCCAGCAGGTCAAGGCTGTGGTGGCCGTGAGCATGCCACTGCACTCCAGCCTCAGTGACAGTGAGACTCTGATTCAAAATAAATAAATAAAAAAGTGAGTGAGAAATGAAGTCTTCATTCACTTTGGAGTCACTTAGATGACTGTTCTTGCCTGTGGAGAGAAGCATAAAATGTTTTGTTTTGTTAAAGAAAAAGCATTTGAAGAATAATTGGAACATCATGAGCGAAATTCTCAAGTGATTTTACTTACCTGTAAGTTAACTTCTGCCAAGATTTCAATTCTCAAATTCTTTAGCCCAAGTTGAATGCCTGAAAGTGTAAAAGTCATGACTTGCTCTTAAATACCGAGCCGGGTTCTGCTGGTGGTGGCACCCAAATCAAACAGGTAGGTTGACATCTTGATGAACTAAGCATGTTATTATTTCCTTAAGACAAATTTCTTCATTGCTTTCTTAGGATTTCAAGTAGAAAATACCTTCTATAGAGACTGTATTAATTTACATTCCTACCAACAGTGTATGAGTATTCTCTTTTCTCCACATCCTCACCAACAGCTGTTTTTTTTCCCCCACTTTTTACTAAAGTCATTCTGACTGGTATGAGATGATATCTCATTGTGGTTTCAATTTGCTTTCTTTGATAATTAGCAATATTAAACATGTTTTATGTGTTTGTTGACTTCTTGTATGTCTTCTTTTGAGAAATGTCTGTTCCTATCTTTTGCTCATTTTATAATGGAGTTGTTTTTTCCAACAAGAAATAATGAGTTTGATGCATTTTAGGTATTTAAAAAAATATGAATCCATAAAAAGAATACGATAAATTGTGTTAGGTGATGTTAGTAAATATCACCACTTATTCATTGACTGTAAAACAGTTATTGAATAAACAGTGTAAAAATGACAATATTAGGGTTAAACAATACTGAATGTTTAGCATCTTGATTTTTTGACATGACAGAAAATTTGCGTTATAAGAACTGACACAACAAATTCCATTATTTTAATAAGTTGTTGAATCTGGTTGTGTTGATTGATGATCAGAAAATAATATTTAAGAAATTAGTTTGAACACTGTGATAGAAAATGAGCAAGAATATGAGATGTTTCAAAAGGTAAAACTACAAATAATCAGTAAACGGCAAATAACGTTCACTTACATGTAAGCCCTCCAATGCAAAGTAAAACCCTAGGGTACCATGTCCTAGCTAATAGATTACAAGGACAAGTCTCCCAGGTACAGTCCATTGTTTTATTGTTGAAAGAGTGAGAGGATGGTTCCTTCCTGACATATCCTGCTTGAGGCAGAAAAAAATGGACTTATATATGACAATTTGAAAATATGTATAACAAGTCTTAAAATCACAGAACTTTGACTCAATTTATTCTAGGTAAATAGGCAACTGTTTGAATACACACACACACTAATACACACATATGTATTTGTATGTATATAATTACAATTGCATTATAGTAAAAGTATTTCTATATTTCTATGTGTATGTGAATATATTTATAACAATGGTATTTTATAATATAAAATATTAGGAACCACACAAAGTTACAAAACCAGAAGGTAACTAAAACTTTCATAGAAGTTGTAGGGTTGATGTTCTACAATCATTCATTTAAAAGACATTCACAAAAATGATGATCTGAAAAAAGCAGTTTGCAGAACAGTTCATAGGGAATGATCACATTTTAAGTACATAAAATAAGATCTTATTTCTACAATGAAAGTAATATTTTATGTATACACAGAGAAGCTAAGTGGGGAGGGCTTATGCTAAAATATTAACAGTGTTTATCTCTGGATAGTATGATGAAGAGTGATTTTAATTTTAATGCATTTTGTTCTTTAGTTTTCTGAATCTGAATTAATTTGGCTAAAATATTTATTTAAACAACACTTTGGAAAATTGCCTAACAGGTAAACATGATGATATTTTGGTTGTAGGTTTTATTAAACCATAACACATTGTTGGGGAATAAACTGTGGTTAGGTCCATCTATAAGTTTGGAAAGTTATTATTGAATAAAAAGAAGGAAGAAGTATATGTGAGACAGTCCATATTTCTTACTATGTTCTAATTTTACTTTGGGTGCAGAGAAAAGGATAGCATTAATGGGGTCATTATTGTACAGGTTGCATCTGTTAGAAGAAAGACCCATGAAGAATTATATTAAAGAAGTTTGGCCACTATTTAGTTCCACATAGTGATAAATGTACTTTAGGTTCATGAAAAATATTAGTGAGAATAAATTATATTTATTCTTGCATTCCACTTGATTAAATAATTATAAAAATCATTTCCAGTGTTGATAAGGTACAAATTCTCATGTTCTAAGACTCCTTGCTTTTTCTGGAGCATCTACATTCAAAGGATTACCTAGTCCTGTCTTCCCTTGTTGTTTTTTGTTTTTGTTTTTGTTTTTGTTTTGTTTTACTTTAGTATTTCAGAAATATTTCTTCCTCCTCTTCGTTTTCAAATCCATCACCCCCATTCACGGCTTCAGACCAAAATTCTTTCTCTAGACTTGACCATTTCCTTTTTCTAATTCCTCCAGCAGGCTTCCACTGTATACTGCTGACGTGTCAATTTGATCCATTTCCCCACTCCAAAGTCTATAGTGGGTCCCCAAGACCCATGCAGTGAAGTAGAATTTCTGGAGGCTGTCCATCTGAAATGCGGTGCTCCTCAATCAGGATCTTCCCCTCTCTATCCATCTCCCACCCCAGCCTCTGGTAACCACCTTTTCATTCTACTTCTGTGAATTCAATTATTTTAGAGTCAATGTCAATGAGATTGGTGGTATTTGTATTTTTATGTCTGGCTATTTCACTCAGCATATCATAAATAACAATGTGTTATATATTTCAAAATTACAAAAAGAGTAGATTTTAAATGTTTTTGCTCCAAGGAAAAAAGTATGTAAGGTGATGGATTTGTCAATCAGTTTGACTTAATCATTCCACAGTGTAAACATATATCAAACATCACATTGTACCCAAAAATGTATGATATACTCAATAAGTATTTGTCAGTTAAAGTTTTTTAAAGATTTTAAAAAGTTAAATTCTAAAGAGTAGTCTATATTCTTTGTAATCAAACTGTGTTCTGATCATTTCACCAAAGTGCAGTAACCCAAAACATCTTTCATTTTTCTACTGCCATAAGTCTCCATTAGTGTTAGTCCTGATATGACATAAATTCTCGTTTTAAACCATTTAAATTTCCGCAGGTTTATAAGGTTCCAGAAGTCCCCGACCACTGGCGGCCTCTGACCAATCATTGTCTGCACAATTAATTTAGTAATCATACATGGCAATTACACATGACTGGCTTATTATAGTTCCTCTATTATTGTCATGAACTGTTATTTAAATTTTTATGAATAATTAAGTTTTCATATTTGTGCTTTTTCTCTGCACCTATATTATAAACTCTCTGAGATCAGACACTGAGTTTTATATCAATGATGCTCAAATTGGAGACTGAATACTCCTAGGAGGCATATGAAGCCTTCTGAAGAACATTTCCAGAATGCCCAAACTCCACATGTACTCTAGCCTGAAATGATTTCCCCAAGAATCCAGCCTTTTCAAAAAAAGGCAAATTTTTATAAATCAAACAAATGAAAAACAGATAAACCTTTCACCCGTTCAGAATCTTATTTTTTGTGCACACTCCTCCATACCTCTCTCTGGCTTTCTATTATTCTTGCTCTCTCTAGCTCTCTCTCTGTCTCACTCTCTTTGGCTCTCTCGCACGCACGCATGCATTCTCTCTCTCAGTCTCTTTCACTGTCAGATTCTCAATGTCTTTAGGATAAAAGGCCCTCCTCCGGCCTCAGGCTTCTTACGATGTAGTCTCAGTCCACTTTCTCCAACCTCATCTCAGATCATGTTCTGTACCACGGGATGATTTCATGCCTCAGGGTTTTTCTGTAAACTCTTTCCTCTGCCTGAAATAATGGGTTCTGCTTCCTTTGTACAGCCATCTAATTTTTTTTCTTGCCCCTCAGGTTTCAGCCTAAAGGTCCTACTCTCTCAGAGAGACAATCCAATTTAGGTTCAGCCAATTATTTTCTCTCCTGACACCCTCCATGATATCTCTGAAGCATTGACAACAGTTTCTATTTATTTGTGTAGTGCTGTAATGTTTATCTTCCCTAGACCCTGAGCCCATGAATGGAGGAACAGTGTCTGTTGCAACCAGTGCCGCTTCCTGGGTCAATCACCGGGCCTGGCATGAGGGAAGTACTCACAATGTATCTGTTGAATAAGTGGAAGAGTGTAGTAAAGGCTATATTGGCTCCAAAAATAAATCAACTTTACAATGAAATGAAACTTGGAAGTCATGGGAGCCAAAACCATGAGCTCATGTTCTACATTTAGTGCCAAAGTAGGGGTACACCAAGCACTTTGAGTTCCTGTCACATGCTCTTTTAATTCTGCCATTCTTGTTTATCATATAACAGTAAACACATATTCATTGATAGCAATGAGGGAAGTATGCTTAAAGTCTGTGTGTTCGCCGGGCTCGGTGGCTCAGCCTGTAATCCCACGCTTTGGGAGGCTGAAGTGAATGGATTGCCTGAGCCCGCAGGTTCGAGACCCACCTGGGCAACTTGGCGAGACCTCATCTCTACAATCAATCAGAAAATTAGCGGGCGCGGTAGCGCGCCTGTAGTTCCAGCTACTTGGAAGGCTGAGGCGGAAGGATCGCCGGAGCCCAGCAGGTCGAGGCTGCGGTGGCCAGGAGCGGCCACTGCACTCCTGTCTGGGCGACCAAGTGAGACTCCAACTCAAAAAAAATAAATAAATAAAATAAATAAATAAATAAAAGTCTGTGTGTTCAAGTCTCATTAATTCCAATTATTTGCATATAATATATATGTGTATATACACATATGTATATGTGTGTGTGTGTGTGTGTGTGTGTGTGTGTGTGTGTGTACACACATATATAGAGAATAGGGGTCTCACTCTGTCACCCAGGCTGGAGTGCAGTGGCACGATCACAGCTCACTGCAGTCTCAAGCTCCTGGACAGAGGGAATTGTTCTGTCTCAGTCTACTTAGTAGCTGAGACCACAGGCTCCCACCACTATGTCTGGCTCATTTTTTGATTTTCTTATGGAGGCAAGGTGTCACTATGGTGTCTAGGCTGGTCTCTAACTCTAGGGCTCAAGCAATCCTCCCGCCTTGGCCTCCCAAAATGCTGGATTATAGGTGTAAGCCACTGCACCCAGCTAATTCTAATTTTAACTAAACAGGTAAGATGCACATAGTTGAAAAGTTATCCTGCCTCAGTATTTCCATCTGTATAATATGATGGTTGCTAACACATGTAGATTACCAAGAAGATCAGAAATACAAATTATAGAATGCCTATTTTTTTTTGGCTTTAATACTTAGAGAAGAAGAGATTGTGTCTTTCTTGTAATCATCTCCATAAAAGAAAGATAGGAAATATAACAATGATAACATAGTCACTTAAGAATGCGGGTGTCTGGAGGTGGGGAAACACCCCTTATCAACAAGGGTGCCTGAACGAAGCATATTTGTATACCTAACCCTTAACTGTACCCTACCATATCAAAATCAAAAATATTGATATAAAAAAAAAAGAATGCAGGATAATGAGATATGACAATTAATTCATTTTCAAAGCCTTTCTGCTTGGGCAGTTTCATAGAACAGCTAAGAAAGACAAATCTGTATCACAAACATTCCCTTGCACTAAGGCTGGTTCCTCACATCTGACTTCAAAACCACAAGAAGGGGCAGCTCACGAGATTGTGTGCTTCCCTCATGGGTCTTCCAAGGAAATGACCACTAGGGGACTCTTTAATATCACACTATTTCAAAAGACCTTTTTAGGTGTTGAATAAACTGTTTATAGTAAAAGCAGGGAAGAGTAGGAAATCTACACTACCTCAGAAAATACCCTGAAAGAAGTTCATTGGCTGTCATAGCTGAGGTCTTGGGTGCCACAGGGTAAGAGGGGCAACTATGGGCACTGCAAATAAGAAGATGATCCCATTCACAGAGTAAGCTTCAATCGAGAGAGGTGATTACATAGGATATTATCACAGGGCAGAATAACATAATGCAGTATGAAGAAAGCACAGAATTACAATAAGATCTTTGAGACAATAATTTCCTAAAAAATTGCACCAAACCATTATCCTTCCACTATGTATTCAATACAATAAATTGGAAATCTATAGCTCTTCAGATAGAAGAACAGGACTACATTTACATGGAAAATTCCTAACAGGAAATGAGAACCTCAGTATCCTGTGGCTTAAATATTATACATGAAAGCATAATAACTATTATTTGTATGCAAACTACATATATTGTCGATATTGAATCACTATTTCAAAAGATTTTTTTGAAATACCTTGAGACTCTACAATCTAAATATATTTTTCCTTGTGGTGCTAATAGAACAATTACTAATAATATCCATAATTTTCTGTAGAAATCAAATCCATATTATGTCCCAGGCTTAGAAGAAGCATTAGAGAATATTTATGAAATGAATAGGAATGTAGCATTTCTAAATCAAAGTCAAATAACCTGTAAGAGAACATTAAAGGTTGCTAATGGATCTAGTTTATCAACTCCTAGGAGAACAAAGGACTATACAAATGGTGCATAGATTTCACACAAGCAATTAGGAATGAATTATTATAATCACAGGCCTGTGCACACAAAATCTTGATGTAACTCACCTAATGAAACAAAAACAGTATTTACGGCAATACTTAAATATATATCAACTACTTTGTTGGCTCCTGTATGTAACAGCTGATATGATAATTGTTTGTACTACTTTTAACTGAAACACAAACATAAAGAAAACAAAGCCTGTTTTATTTATTTATCAAAAAAGCTGATTAAAATCTAGCTATTCAAAGAGAGACCAACCTTCCGAAACACAACGTCTTCTACAGTGGACTCTAATCTCTAAGAGACTCCATGATTTCTGGCCTTCGAGACTAAATCCCCACAGCCATTTGTTCATGACTGACTCTCTTTGGCTCGAATATGTTGCCTTTTAATAGGATTTATGTCATGACTTCTGCCCAAAGGCCCACACTTACTAAATGGAAAACTACATGAGGAGAAGGGCCGTGTCTTAGTCATCCTTGCGGTGTCTTGCACAGAGCCTTGTCCATAGAGGTTCACTCAGGAATAACAGACTGAATCTAATATAGTCCAGCTACTTACTACTTGTTAACTGAGCACCTACTATATGTCAGCACTGCACTAAGCACTGAAAAAAGCCAGGATTAAAGGTGGAGATGTAGAGGAAAACCTTAATAAGCAGGTTGGCTTTTGAGAGAGGTCAACCTGCAACATAGTTACAAAACTGTGGATTTGACGCTAAATATGTAGAAGTATCCAACACATATTTAGTATTTCCTTTTAAAACTTTATAAGGAATGCAGTTCAAAAGCTAGGGCTTTGATTATTGTAACTTTATAATAAAGTTTAAAGTCTGGGAGTGTGATACCTCCCACTTTGGTTTTTTTTTTGCTGAGGATTGTACTGGCAATTCATGGTCATTTATGTTTCCATATGGATCCCTGTATTGTTGTGTCCAGGTCTGAGAAGAATGCTGCAGGTAATTTGATGGGTATGCATTAAATCTGTAGATTGCCTTAGGTAGAATGGATATCTTAACAATGTTGATTCTTCCAATCCATGAGCATGGGATATTTTTCCACTTGTTTGTGCCATCTTTGATTTCTTTGATAAGTGTTTTGTAGTTTTCATTGTAAAGGTCTTTAACATCTCTGGTTAGGAAGATGCCAAGGTATTTAAATCTTTTTGTGGCCATTGTGAATGGGATTGTGCTTTTCATTTGGGTTTCTGTTTGCTTATTATTGGTGTATAGAAATGCAATTGTCTTTTGCACATTTATTTTATATCCTGAGACTTTGTCAAAGTCCTTTATCAGTGCAAGGAGGGTTTTGGCAGATTCTCTTAGGTTTTCAAGATATAGAATCATGTCATCTGCAAAGAGGGATAACTTGACTTCCTCTTTTCCTATTTGGATAACCCTGACCTCTTTTTCTTGTCTAATTGCTCTAGCTAGGACTTTCCAAAACTATGTTGAACAGGAAGGGTGAAGTGGGCATCCTTGTCTTGTTCCAGTTTTCAGGGGAAATGGTTCCAATTTCAGTCTGTTTAGCAGTATGCTGGCTCTGGGTTTCTCATAGAGGGCTCTTACTATTTTGAGGTATGTACCATCTAGGCCTAGATGTTCAAGGGATTTTATCAAGAAGGGGTGCCGGATTTTATTAAAACCTTTTTCCATATCTGAAGAACTCAAGTCACTCTATAAAAAAGATACCTGCACATGTGTGTTTATCGCAGCATTGTTTACAATAGCAAGAACATGGAACTAACCATGCTGCCCATCAAAAGAGGACTGGATTTTAAACATGTGGTACATATCCACAATGGAATATTACACAGCCATAAAGAAGAATAAAATCATGAACGTCACAGCAATATGGATGGACTTAGAGTCTATAATACTGAGTGATCTTTCACAGAAACAAAGAACTGAGTATCACATGTTCTCACTCATTAGCGGACCTTGAACCACTATCATAATACTATAAGAAAAAGATTGACAGTAGCAGGAAACTGTGGGGGGGGGGTAGAGGGCAAGGGAGGTAGTTTTGGCAGTAGTGGGTATCTGCTGGGGGAAGGGTGGCACACTGTATCAACAAGGATACCTGCATAATAAGTATTTGTATACCTAACCTTGAATTGTACCCCACATCTTTAAAATAAAAAAATTAAAAATTAAAAAAAAAAAAAGCTAGGGCTACAGTGCTTGTCCCAGTCCCTGCACCACGTGATACAACGCCATAGTGATAGAGCTCCCACAGCAGGGGGCTTCCCTGGTAAACACAGAAAGTGTTTCTACTGTTCCCAACTAACAAATGATCAGTTAAAAGAACATAATAGATAAGATTTTTCTCACCCATTTTTTTTTTTTGAGACAGAGCCTCACCCTGTTGCCAAGGCTGGAGTACAGTGGCATGCTCACATCCACCGCAGCATCAACCTGGTGGGCTCAGGTAATCCTTCTGCCTCAGCCTTCCAAGTAGCTGGAACAACAGTCATGCACCACCATGCCTGTTTAATTTTTCTTGATATAATGTAGAGATGAGGTCTCACCAAGTTGCCCAGGTTGGTCTCAAACTCCTAAACTCAGGTAATCCTTTTGACTCATCCTCCCAAAGTACTGGGAATACAGGCATGAGCCACTGTGCCAGGTCTTTTTTCTCACCCACTTTTTAATGACTCGTACAATTGATATGCACAGTGTTAAACTTTTGATTAATTTAATACTCCTTGGTCTTTTTTTTAAGGTAAGAAACATATTTTTGTGAAAAAAAGCAAAGTATCAACAATGCCTAGAATATGACAGGCAGCCAATATAAAATGAATTCAGAAATAAACTATTTAAATCTGTTTTGAAGGTGATGGCTCTGTTGATATTCTTTTCCTGGAGATGCTCTGTGGGAAGAGGTCCCACTTTCGAATTGAAATGCAAGTTCCTGCTGGTGTCTTCTATAAGTGTCTTCCTTATAAAGTACCATCCCTTGGGGAGCCCTGATCCAGAAGTTATTTACCCTACAGTATCAATTGGCCCCATGGCTCCCTCTAGGGTCACACACTATCCACCAAGGCTGAAATCTGAGTGCTCCAGATGGAATGGGGGGGATGCTTTGAAGCACGGGGCAGCAAAAAAATGTACAGTAAACTTGTAAAGTCAATGCAACAGAAGTTTTGACAATTTGGAATTTTTACCTTTAAGGACTGGGATGTTACCTCCTTTGTTAAAGTGACAATAGCCTATCATTGTGTGGGAAAAGAAGTTGCTCCTGTGGAACAGAAACCATCCTTGACACTCTCATATGTCCTCCTATCCTGGCTCTCACTGCAAGTATTATTAGCTGGTCAGGTAGCCTGTTCCAATTCAGCATTGACTTACTGGCTGGGAAGCCACCAGCAAGATCTCCATAATACTCGTCCCATATCCCCAGGAAGTGGCTACGTTTATCTGAGGTCAAAGGTCAGGATTTTTTGCATAACAAATCCTCAGATAATATAACAATGTTTATGCATTCAGAAACCTCTCCACTCTAAGCAGTTTTCAAGCAATCTGACCACAGTGAGCTACTATTATCAAGGTATGACAGCACACAAACTTCCGTTTTATTAAAATTGGTTTGTATCTCACCACGTATGAGACTGGCATAGAGAAACACTTTAGATGTAATTGACCTGGGTCAAAGTGCTAGTGGAAAGAGGAGAAGCGCCGATAACTGCTTTCACTAATTTGTCCAGAATTTTATTGAACATAAAGATTAACTGATACTGCCAAACCACTTGGAGGGGACATGAGCTCAGATGTCTGTTGATGCCTGATCACAGTTTGAACTCAGAAGAGATGCACATTGAAATGCTGACTCTTCTCTCATTGATTCTGCTCATAGTTTTCAGTACTCAGACACATAAAGAACTTCATAAAATCAAGGATTTTTATTTTTATTTGTTATTTATTTATTTTGAGTCAGCAGAGCACTCCGTCACCCAGGCTGGAGTGCAGTGACACGATCACAGCTCACCATAGCCTCAACTTCCTGGGCTCAGGAGATCTTCCCCCCTCAACCTCCTGAGAGTAGCTGGGACTACATGTACAAGCTACCACACCGGCTAATTTTTTTTTTTTTTTTTTTGGTAGAGTTGCTGTCTTGCTATGTTGTCAAGGCTGGTCTCAAATTCCTGGGCTCAAGCAATCATCTTGCCTTGATTTCCCAAAGTGCTGGGATTACAGGTGTGAGTCACCATACCTGGCCCTCAAAGATTTTTAGCACAAGAAGATTCTTTATTCAATTTAGAACTAGCAGATTCAGATTCATAGAAATAGAAAAGTGATCACAAGGAAACCAGAAACTGAATCATGAGGTCATTCAAAGAAGAAACAGCACCTTCTCATGTTCTCTTTCTCTCTCTCTTTCTCTCTCTCTCCCAGCATTCTACCTGCTCCCATTTCATCCTGACTTTATTCCAAACAAGTCAAGTACAACAGGAAAACTAAGGGGTTTTATTTAGATAAGTCTAGAAAAGTTCTGATAGGTTTATGTTTTAAATAATATACTAAGTCATAATTTAACTCATATTTATATAAACATGTAGTTTTTGGTCATTAAAAACTCATTAATCTTAGTAATCTTTATTACAAAACAGTTTATTTGCATCATGACGAGTGAAAACCCTCAGTGCGTTTCTCTGCCGAATTCCTATCTTATTTAATTTTTATAAAAGTCAACCGTATCATTATATTCCCATCTTACTAAATAGGAAACTGAGTTTAATAGAGTGATGTTTTATTCCAAACACTGCAACTCTCTAGTAATTAAAGCTAACATTGATCCAGAGAGAATTTTAATATTCTATGGATGTATTTCCTTAAATTACCCCAATTGAGAGGTTGTTTGCCTCTGTCATCGTTTCCTTTTACAAAAATTATATTTGCACAGAATTCATACAATGATAATCAGAGCTATGCCTTTTATCATGTCAATATACAGAGTTGATGATTATTACAATGCTTTATTATAATGTTATTTTAAAGAGAGTAGAAAAACAACGTTAGATACAAATTTTAGTAATATCGTAATACATTATACTGTAATACTATACTAAGATGTGCATTGTATCTAATTATGGTTAATTTCAGATAATTGGCTTACTTGTATAACAGGCTTTATTATTCGGTGTTTGGTTTCGGTACTACCTTTTTGATCATCAGGAGATTCATGAACAGCTAGTTCACCCATCTTATATTTATTTCTCGGTCACTCTCCTTTCTCTCTCTCTCTCGCTCTCTCTCTTCCTCTCTCTTTGTTTCTTTCTCTCAGTAGATAGTAGTCTACCATTTAATTTTTATAAGTACGGTGGTGAACATGCACTATTAATGCTCTCTGGCCTTAAAAAATACACATTCCTCTAGTGAACATTTCTCCTATTTCCTCTAGAATTGCCACACTGATTTTCACTTAGTCCAAGTTGCTTGGACAAGGCTCACCCTCACTCTGGCCTCCCTGGCTGGGCCTGGGATCCAACCAACTTCATCTGTCCAGTCACAGACCAGCACCCACTTCCTTGTGGCAACCAGCTCAGAAGTGGGGATGTGACTCAGTAGAGGCAATGGAAGTTCTGCCTGGAACGTGCCCCCAGACACTGGAAGAAGGCAAACCTATGCTTTTTCCCATCAGGTATGCTGTGCTGGTCAGGTGTGGTGGGAAACTTCTTGGCCACCAGTTGGAAAAGATTTACTGAATGAAAGCATCAGAAAGGAAGCAGGGAAGAGAGATGGAGAAGCTGGTTTCTGACATTACTCGAGCACCTGGTTCTGGTCATTCAAGTCCCTAAAATTTCAGCTGAGTCAATACATCTTTTCTCTGGCTTAAGCCATTTTGAGTGACTCACAGATATGAAAAACTCTTGGCAAAAAATGAAATAATCACAGTCAAGGAATGCCCACTTTCATATCCCGCCTTAATGGAAATACACACATTTCACAGCATAAGTAAACAAATCATCTTTTTCCCCACAGGAAAACAATCTTTGGGGACCTCTTGAGTTTTCATTCACAGAAACAGCACAAACACAAACATCTAAAAAACAAGAGCATTTGTACACTTTGCATCGTCTAAAAATATAAACTGTTTCGACAATTACTGGGTAATGATAATTTTATATTACTATTTTTTTCAACAATCGTTAAGAGTCATTGCAAATATTTTTCCTAGCAAAACTATTTTTTTAGAGGGCCAAAATGAACAGATACTCATTAGTCTTTTGGATCAGCTACATATAAACATGGTTTTCATTAAATGACTAGAAATTTTATACATATCTTATAATAATGCAATAAGCACATGATAAAATAATCTGAATTTAAATCAGGATAAAAAATATTGGAACAGTTTCCAATAATGATGAAAGAAAGAAAGGACTATTAAAAAAGTTATCCTAGCCGGGTTCGGTGGCTCAGCCTGTAATCCCGCGCCTTGGGAGGCTGAGGTGAGTGGATTGCCTGAGGCCGCAGGTTCGAGACCCGCCTGGGCAACTTGGCGAGACCTCATCTCTACAATAAATCAAAAAATTAGCTGGGCGTGGTAGCGCACGCCTGTAGTTCCAGCTACTTGGAAGGCTGAGGCAGAAGGATCGCCGGAGCCCAGCAGGTCGAGGCTGCGGTGGCCGGGAGCGGCCACTGCACTCCAGTCTGGG
>CAUYQG010217847.1:0-16912 GCA_963574415.1 Tarsius wallacei
GTAGTGGCATGTGCCTGTAGTTCCAGCCACCTGGAAGGCTTAGGCAGAAGAATTGCCTGAGTCCAGCAGGTCAAGGCTGAGGTGGCCATGAGCGTACCACTGCACTTCAGCCTGGGTAACAGAGTAAGACTCCAACTCAAACATAAAAATAAAAATGAAGTCCACAAATCACACATGTTTTGCTAATATGCAAACTGCCACTTTAGCAAATCCAATCTACTTAACTGATACAAAATTCAGTGGGGGATAAGAGGTACCTGTATGCCCTTGACAAAACATGGTACTGCTGTGACTAAGAAGATAACATGTAATTTCTGGTTATGTCATTACCCTGTTTCCTGAAGCTCACAGAAAACATCTGTTCTGCCCTTTCCGATGACATCAAGCAAACATAACAGAAGGCACACTGGGCTGACACACATTTTCATTGTACCAATCCTCTGGTAGCTCCTTTTCATCTCCATCAGGAAAAATATGTAGAAAATGGTAAAGTTTTAGAGTTTTACAAAAATTTGCAAGCAGGTTAGAATCTCTGATCTGAGGGAGGAGGCAAAAAATCTCATATTAATAAGTGATACAAATGAAGTTATTTAAAGGTAACCTGTTTCACCTATTATTCATAATAAAAGACTATCTGCTACTACACTTTCTAATGCAAATAAATACAACTGTTACATATATAAAGTACAAATAACTCAGTCAATACATTTCTTTTATTCCAAAAAATTTGATTTATCCAATAATAAAAAATCAGTTATCTCATAAAAATAAAATAATTGTTACTTAGTATCATAGCTTCTAAATCTCTAGAACTGCCCAATAGAATAAATCACTCTAAAATTACTACTCAATTATTATTTATATCCAGATTCATTTTTCAAATATAAAGCCCTGATATAAACTAGCATTTCTGTTAGTCTTAACTCTAAGGAGCACATAATCAGAACTATCATCTTTTATTAAATTAGCTTACATCTGGTAACAGCATTCCTATTGAGAGGTTGAAGACAATATTTAGCAAAAACAATAAGACATCTATAAGTCTTTATAAGAACTCTGTTAACTCTTTAGATTCTTAAAAAATTCTATCTGTGAATTCATAGACCAAAGAATTTTAACATAGATACTGCTGTGACTGCAATGTTGGGTTTTATTTTTAGAAAACATCATCAGGTTCTTCAAAGCTTATGACTCATCCTGCAACCTTCATTCATAGAGAAATTTTAAAAAAATTACATGCAATTATATACACAAAGTAAAATAAGGCATAATCATTTTGGCAATAAGAAATGAATAATTTGGTTGAACTAATTACACAGCTGCTAGGAACAGCTAAGTTCAGAAAAACAGATCTATTTTAATTTCTCTCATTAAAACTGTTTTAAGATATTATTAGTAAATTGCCCCAGAAGAAAACAAACTTATTTTTCCACCAATTCAGTAATTTTGAGTTGAACCTTAACTAAGAAAAAAAAAAAAAAAGGTTGTATTCTCAATTTAAACTTTCTCAATATTTAGGATTGAAAATAAAACCCTGGCTGGGCATGGTGGCTCACACCTGTAATCCCAGCATTTTGGGAGGTGGGAGAATTGCCTAAGCCCAGGGGTTTGAGACCAGCCTGGGCAACTTGGTGAGATCTCCTCTTTACAATAAATCAAAAAATTAGCCAGATGTGGTGGCACACACCTATAGTCCCAGCTATTTGGGAGGCTGAGGCTGAGGTGGAAGGATCGCCTAAGCCCAACAGGTCGAGGCTGCAGTGACCATGAGCGTGCCACTGCACTCCAGCCTGGGTGACAGAGTAAGATTCCTACTCAAAATTAAACAAAACAAAACAAAACAAACAAAAAACAACAGAAAAGGAAAGAAAAAACCCAAGCAAAAATTCAACAAAATCAATCATAATAAAACTTTCCTTGCTAATGTGATACTTAGTCATAAATGACCAAACTTAAGAGTTTTTCTTAAAATCTTTTTGTGCAACATGTTTGCTTTCTCTTTTTTGCTTTATTTTTAATGTTTCTAAAGTGAAAATGCATATTTTTATGAAAAAAACCCTTAAAGGTGTAATCAGAGCAGTGCTAGTAATAATAAAAATTCTCCCCAATTGTCTACCTTACGTACCTTTCTTGATGACTCTAATTTTCACTTCATGTGTTTCTAGGTCCTTTGCCAAAGTAATTCTTAAAAAAACTAAAATGTTCTCATTATTATTTTTATTTTATTTAGAGTTGACATATAACTGTACATAGGGTACAGTGTGATGTTTCAATACATGTATACATTGTGTAGCAATCCATTCAGGGTAAACATCCACCACTTTTAAACATTCATCATTTCTTTGTGGTGGAAACATTTAATGTCCTCTTTTCCAGCTGCCTTGAAATACACAATATGTTGTTATTAGCTCTACTCACCCTCCGGTGTGCCATGACACCAGAACTTACTCTTCCTGTCTCAGTCTAACTTGATACACTTGTTGACCAACCCTGCCTTGTCCCCCTCCCTGCTACCTTCCCTCAGCCTCTGGCAACCCACCATTCTGCCCTCCACTTCCATAAGATCAACTTTTCTAGATCCCACATGAGTGAGATCATGTGATGTTTGTTTATTGTGCCTGGTTATTACACTTAACATAATGTCCTCCAGGTTCACCGGTTTCATTCTGTTAGGGCTGAATTGTGCCCCGTAGTGTATACAAACCGTATGTTCTTTATCCATTCAGACGTAGATGGGCACTTTAAAAAGACAAAATATTCTTTCTTTAGAAAAGACAGAAATACATCGATATTTTGGCAACAATTATCCTAATAGCCTTTTAAAATTTCTGAAAATTTTTCTGCTCACTGGTCCTACCCTTTTTACAGGTTCTTGGTTTTATAGACCCAAGATATGGGTTATCTTGAGCATTTTTCTTTCCACTCAAGTGCTACTAAAAAGCAGAAAAATTCAGCAGAGAACATGTGGAAAAACAGCCATTTATTTTCAAGCCACATATATGAGTCAAAGGAGAATTCATGGCTCATGTCCCCATCTACGAGCAAAAGAAATAAAGACAGTTGACTTACCTTTATTAGGCAATTTGTATGTCCAGATATAGAGTTGTTTACATAGATTATATTGTGCTTTGTGTTTATTCTTCATACCTGAAGTATGAAACAAAACCAGATTTTAAGAGTTAAAAATTTGAGAATACACTTGTATTTAGGCAGTACGTCACTAAAAGCTGAGAATGTAAGAAACCTGTAAAATATTAATCGTATCAGTTTTTCAAAATGTGGAAAAAGAATGGAAAAGCTTCAAATTCTAATTGAATTCAATATGTGACCATCGTGGCCATGTCTTATGGAAGTGGTAGAAAACTTTCATCTTACATAGAAAAGTGACTGATCAAAATGACTTGGATCTCTCAATAGACTCTGTTGGCACCATTAAGAATAACAAACAAAAATTCAATTTTATTTTATTTTTAGTTAATACTAGCTTGCTGAAATTAGAAGCAGAAGAAGCTACAACCTGACCGGGTCTAATTTCTAAAATAAGTGAACTGAGCAGTTGGAAAAAAACACAAATGGGAGAGAATGACTGGCTAAGGAATGGCATTGAGAAAATGAAATATTAGGAAAGGAAATGAAGCTTGACCAACAGCTCACATCTATTAATGGATAAGTGTCAAATACTTTAGAAATGAAAGTCTCACGCACAGAAGGTACAGACAAGCACGTGGTCTCTGATACATGTGAAAGTAACAGGAGGGAAAACAAATTCTTCGATTTAACTACGCAAAATTTGAAAAACTTCTGCTGGTCAAAATTTATAAATAAACTATATCTAGGAGAATATGTCCCAAATGTAACCAGTAGATATCTTTGGGTATTTTTTTTTAATGAGTGGCTTATTTTCTTCTTTGTCCTTTCCACACTTTGAAACAGATATGCATATATATATGCATATATATATGTATATATATATGAACACTGGTTGTTTGATAAAAACATACAGCATCCATTATATCCATTATAGTACAATTCTCTTTTACTTAGATATTACACACATTTCTTAAGTTAGAGACCGAGCATTACCTCCTCCCTTTTAAATATGTGTATTTTATTAAAATGGGTTGCGCACACCACATTGCTTTTCTTGGTGCTATTGCCTCCCCCACTCTCACTGTCTTCCTCTGCCTTGCATCCACATCTAACATGCTAGCCAAGATCACCTGGATGCAACCTTCCAGTCTGTGATTATCCAACAGCACAGCAACACACATATGTAGGGAGACTTTTGTTCCATCTTTTTTAAAAAAAGAATATTACATCGAATGCTCTGAATCTTACATTTTTTCATGCAACAATATCTTGTGGAAATCTTCCAGGTCCAATAATAGACCATAAATTTTTCTCTATAGTGACTGCACTTTCCATGGCTTAGAACACATACTTCTACTACTATCACCACTATGACTACCACACACACACACACACACACACACACACACACACACACACACGATGCACACATCCTCTATCCCTTAACAACCATAAATATATTAGAATAATTGTACGCAGAGACACATTGACTGCATATTCCAGTGCCTTGTCACTTACACAATTTGACTCTTCCTAAAAGAACTACTTTAGAAACTTACTTTCATCCATATGCTGTCCTTTCTACATTTCCTGTCTGTCCAGGCATTTTAGTTTCAGACCAGACTCTGACAACATCTTAAATGAGAGAACCAGAGTTAACACTTTCAAGTACTCTCAGTTTCAATCAGTACTGATCAAACACAATGCAGACTAGAGAAATTATTAAAATATTTTATTTTTCCCCTATTCTACTAGTCACAATAAGGAACTAAATAGGAATTCAGACATATTTACTCCTAGAGGATTCTTTTCCATAATTTGGAAAACTGCCTAGACTGACAAAAATAAAAAGGAGAAAAGGAAATCCACATGGCACATCATTGTTCACAGGAAACAATGCACTACCCGGCTGGCTTCAACCCGTCTCCTGTACTGACAGCTCTGTGGCTACCATCCACACCTGCTGCTGGGATGATCTACTCCTCCTTGTTCTTGACGTTCTTCTCAACCAAAATGATTAAAGGACAGAGTCAGTAATTGGAATACTGAGTCTGTCTAGCCCTGGTTGTCTCTTATTTACATAAATCAAACAGCATCACATAGTCTCTGATTTTGACTCTGCTGTTGGGTAGTATTCTACATCTAGAGAAGCAAATCTGAATTACATCTAAAATGGGAAAGTTGTTCAGGACACATGGATTCTTAGAACAGAACCCTTTCCATTAGCTGCTCTCACATTAACAGGTGAAGCATCCAGTGGAATGACTTATTGTGGTATTAGAGCTATTTGATAGGTAACTAACAGTTTAAAAGCCAACTCTGAGAGCTATAGACTATCACTCGAATTCATCTTACAAATATATTATGTGACAAACACGATGTTTAACATGACTAAAATGCTCCAACAGACAGAGCTAAGACACCAACACACACATATAGCCAGCTACATTTCTCTTTCTCTGTGCATATGTGCACAATCCCACAGTATATGCACACTTACCCCTATAATTCAAATTCAACACTATGGGGTTTGTTCTAATTTCCCCCTTTCATACCCTGACACCCTTTTCTGACAGTGAGAAACCTGGCTCACACTGTTAACATATTTACTTATCTGCTTAATCCTACAATTCACAGAATATTATTTCAGAGTGGCTAACAGATACTACTTCAAGAAACAAGCCTAACTAGAATAAAACATTTGTGCAAAGTACATTTTAAATTTAGACTAAGGGTATAAAGTCAAATTACAGATGTACCTTGACTAAAAACAGGTTAAGTTCTGATAAACGCATCATAAATGGAAAATATCATGAATCAACAATGCATTTAATGCACCTAACTTACCAAGCATCACAACCTCACCTACCTGAGCCATGCTCAAACATTCGCATTACTCTACAGTCAGGCATAATTATCTACACAAAGCCCATCCTAAAATACAGCACGGGACAGCTCATGTGATTTGCTGGATGCTGCACTGAGAGTGCAAGTGGAATGGCTGTACAGATACTGTGTGACTGTTGCTTTCACACCATCGTAAAGCCAAAGAATCCCAATATGAACCTTAAATTGGAACCATCTGTACTGTGCACAAAAACCACTTGAGTTCTTTCTCGCTCTTCAGTGTGGCTGTTACTCATTTGAAATAGGGTTAGGCTCATTTTCTAATTTGATTCCATCTTGAATTTCCCCTTATCACTGTTTTTATTTTGAACATGTAAAATGTCAACATGTTTCAAAAGTACAAAGTGTAAGGAGGGGCAAACCTGGGAAAGTCACACTGCCCTGGCCACACTCTCATACTGTTTCTACCTATCTCTCGTACATAACTCATCTTGACAGTTTCTGGTTCAACCTTTTGGTCCCTCTTTTTGCAGCTCACTTCACTGTCTCCTAATGACTTTTTCCTTCTTTTTTAGCTGCACAGTTTTCTGTTAAGCAGATGTGCTGCACAAACTCCCAGGTAGGAGCATTTAGGCTTAGAATTACAATTAATGTTGCAATGCCTAATTTTGTACAAATGCATTTTGGGGAGACTATCCTTGGGATAAACTAAAAGTAGAAAGACTGCTAAAGGTAGAAAGATGTGTAGTTTTTTTCTAGATTCTGCCACATTCCTCTTCAGGAGGGCTGTACAACACTGATTTCCCATCAGTGATGCTAAGTGCTTGCATCCCTACCTTCTTGCCAGGAGAGTACAAAAATTAAACAGTTTGTCAACACAGTCTGCTAGGTGAGGAATCAGGACCTTGGAGTAGCTTTTTATTTATTTATTTACTCTTGCAGAGAAGGATCTTGCCATGTTGCCCAGGCTGGTCTTAAACTAGCCTCAAGTGATTCTCCCCCTGCCTTCTAAAGTACTGCGTGATTACATGTCTAAACCACCACACCCTGCTTAGAGTAGCTTTAAGATGTACTTCTCTCATTATAAGAAACAGAAATATTATCAACCTTTAGAGACTGATCTTGAATCAGTCTGATGCTCCAAAGAAGAATGAAATTGATCTTTATGCTATACCCCTGAGAGCCAGGGCTGAATTAGCAATACAAGGGGACTATCTCCATTTCTTATGCTCTTACTGTTGATCTCTCTGTTTCTTCTTTTCTCCTGCACCACAGTTTAGTCCCTGACAATCTTCCGATTTCCCTTAAGGCAAAAACAAGTCTGGAAAGGAACCAGTAGGACCAGGTGGAAGGGTACTCTCACCCTTACTTCCACAGTCAACTTCAGAGCAAAGGACAGGAGACAGAGAAGGAAATGGGAACATTGGTTTAAAGGTTCTGAGAACATCAATCATAAGCACATGGATATAATGAAATAATTCAAGTCTGGCTCTAGGAAATAAGTGAGGCCAGGCTATAAAACGGTGATAAGTATTTGACCCACCTAGAGGTAGATTAAAATTATGTGCCTTGATCTCAGGATAGACTAATGACTATATGTTTTTGTTTTGCTGCACTATAGCACACTTTTTAAAACCACTCTCCTATTGGTGGATATTTGAATTTTAGGTTATTGTGAAAAGTCTACTATAAACACTCCTCTACAAATATATTTGTTGACATATGCATTAATTTTTTGTAATCTAAGAGTGAAATTACTAGATATGAGTGTGTACATATATTTAACTTTAGAAGAAACTGTCAGGTTTTTTCTTTCTTGAGTTAGAATCTCACTTTGTCACCCAGGCTGGAGTGCAGTGGCACACTGCTCACAGCCACTGCAACTTCAACCTACTGGGCTCACGTGATCCTTCTACCTCAGCCTTCCAAGTAGCTGGAACTATAGGCATGAGCTACCACATCCAGCTAATTTTTTGATTTATTGTAGAGACAAGGTCTCACTGTGTTACCCAGGCTAGTCTCAAACCCGTGGGCTCAGGCAATCCTCTCACCTCTGCCTCCCAAAATGCTGGGATTACAGGCATGAGCCACTGTGCAGTCCCAGATTTTCAAACTTATGGTAGCATTTTACATTATCAATGACTATGTATAAAATTCTGATTTTCTTTCCATACTTGCCAATGTTTGATGTAGAAAGTTTTTTTAAAAAATTTTCAAATAATAATAGAAACTGAGGCAAAAAGATGTCTTACCGTGATTTTAATTTATATTTACCTGATGACTAATGATAATGAACACTTGTCCACGTACTTGTTGGTCATTCATTCACCTTATTTTATCTTCTTTTGCAAAGTTTCTAATCTTTTGCCCTTTTTATTTTTAATTTTTTAATTTTTATTTTTGAATTGGAGTCTCACTCTGTCACCTAGGCTTAAGTGCAGTGGCATACTCATGGCCAACCCAGCATCAATCTGCTGGGTTCAGGTGATCCTTCCACCTCAGCCTTCCAAGTAGCTGGAACTACAGGCGTGTGCCACCACACTTGGCTAATTTTTTGATTTATTGTAGAGACAAGATTTCGCCATGTTGCTCAGGCTGTTCTCTTTCTTTCTTTCTGTCTTTCCTTCTTTCTTTTTATTTTAAAATTGTGGGGTACAATTCAGGGTTAGGTATACAAATATTCATTGTGCAGGTACCCTTGTTGATGAGGTGTGTCCTCCCCAGGCAGATCTCAACTACTGTCAATCCCACCCACCCACCCCTACCCCTGCCGTGATTTCCCACTACTGTCAATCCTTTTATTATAGTATTACAGTAGTTGTTCAAGGGCCACTTATGGGTTAGGATATGTGATACTCAGATCTTTGTTTCTGTGAAAGATCACTCAGTATTATAAACTCTAATTACATCCAGGTAGCTGTGAAGTTCATGATTTTGTTCTTTATGGCTGCATAATATTCTATTGTGTATATGTACCACATTTTTTAAATCCAGTCCTCTTTTGATGGGCAGCACGGTTGGTTCCATGTTCTTGCTATTGTGAACAATGCTGTGAAAAACATGTGTGCAGGTAAATTTTTTATAGCGTGATTTGAGTTCTTCCAGGCATATTCCCAGTAGGGGGATTGCAGGGTCATATGGATGGTCGATTTTTAGAACTTTTAGGAATCGCCAACTGTTTTCCACAGAGTCCGTACTAGTTTACACTCCCACCAACCGTGTAGAAGTGTTCCCTTTTTGTCACATCCTCTCCAGCATCTGTTATTTTTTGTTATTAATCGTGGCCATTCTGACTGGAGTTAGGTGGTATCTCAGTGTAGTTTTAATTTGCATCTCCTTGACTAGTGAGGCTAAACCTTTTTTTCAGGTATCTGTTGACTGCTCATATGTCTTCTTTTGAGAAGTGTTTATTCATATTTTTTGCCCACTTTGTAATGGGGCTATTTTTTTCTCTTCAGCACGTTTGAGTTTCTTGTAGATCCCTGATGTTAGTCCTTTGTCAGACATGGAGTTGACAAATATTTTTTCCCAGTCTGTGGGCTGTTTCCCAGCTCTCTTGATGGTTTCTTTGACTTTGCAGAAGCTTGTCGGTTTAATGAGGTCCCACTTGTCTATCTTATCTCTTATGGCATGAGCACTTTAGGTTTTGATCAGGAATTGGTTGCCAGTTCCAACTTCCATAAGGGTGTCTCTTGCATTTTCTAAGGTCTTATAGTTTGAGGTTTTACATTTAGGTATCTGATCCATTTCGAGTTAATTTTTGTGTATGGGGATAGGTAGGGGTCCTGTTTCAATCTTCATGTATGTGGTCAGCTCAGGCTGTCTTCTAACCTGTGAGTTCAGGCAATCCTCTCGTCTCTGCCTCTCAAAGTGCTGAGATTACAGGTATGAGTCACTATACTTGGCCCTTTTGACCTTTTAAAATTAAGTTGTTTTTCTTTTTTTATTAATTTTTGGCCTTTTATGTTTGTTCTAAATCAAACTACTTTTTCAAATCTTCTTCTAGAAACCTTATTGTTTTACCCTTATATTTCACTTCTCAGTCCCATATTCTGCATGATACAAAGCAGAGCTGTTTTAAGGGTGTCATAAAACTATCTTCCACCCAAGATCTCTTCATATGGAAAATAGTAGGTTGGTACAAAAGTAATTGCGGTTTTACCAGGAATTTTAAATCATAACTAGGCTCAAACGCATCTTTATTAATCAAAATAGGAACCATTATAATTAACACATTTTTGCTAGTGAGAAATAAGTTTGTTTATTCCTGTAGCATAAAAATTTGTGCTTGGGGATTTGACGAGCTCTTGGAAAGCATTTTCTGCATCCTGCTGGTTGTGGAAACATTTTTCCTGCAAAAAGTTGTAAGATGCTTGAAGAAGTGGTAATCAGTTGGCGAGAGGTCAGGTGAACTTTGGAGATGAGGCAAAACTTAGTAACCCAATTCGTTCAACTTTTGAAGCATTGGTTGTATGATGTGCGGTCTGGCATTGTGTTGGAAAAGGATTGGACCCTTTCTGTTGACCAGTGCCAGTCCAACCACTAAGCTGGTCATTGCCGGTTGTCATATATAATCGACTTTTCATCGCATGTCACAATTTGATCAAGAAATGGCTCGCTGTTGTGAAGAATAAAAGAAGACAACACTTCAAAATGATGATTTTTTTTTTTTTCGGTCAGCTCATGAGGCAGCCGCTTATCGAACTTTTTCACCTTTTCAATTTGATTCAAATGCCAAATGACCATAGAATGGTCGATGCTGAGTTCTTTGGCAACTTCTTGTGTAGTTCGATGATTGCTCTTAATTGGTAGTTGTCAATTTCTGATGGCTGGCCATTACGCTCCTTATCTTCAAGGCTTTTGTTTCCTTTGCAAAACTTTTTGAACCACCACTGCACTGTACATTCATTAGCAGTTCCTGGGTCAAATGCACTATTGATGTTGCAATTGTCTCTGCTGCTTTATGACCCATTTTGAATCTGAATAAGAAAATCATTCGAATTTGTTTTTTGTCTAACATAATTTCCATAGTCTAAAGTAAATATAAAATAAGCAGGAAGTCATTAAGCAAAAAAATAAAGTGAGAAATGTACATTAAAATGATGTGTAACATAACCACATTTATTAAAAATGTATTCCAATGTCAAACGGCAAATTTCAACTTGCAAAAACTGTAATTACATAGATTAAGAAGCAGGCAATGTGGTGACTAGGAGAAGTCAGAAAGTTAATGAAGTCATAACCCAAGGATAAGGTACACAAAACCTTCCTAAAACCGGGAAGAGTCAGGGGAACTAAGAGCCACTCTCTGATCCCAATACAAGTATTCCTTTAATTTTCTTGTAGATTTGTGTATCAAGATATTATGAATTTTCTCTTGGGCGTTGCAATACTATGGTATGAAAATGTCTGAACTTTGTTATACTCTTCTGAATGTTTATTTATTTAACTTTAAGAGGAAATTAACATGTTTTGACTTAGACTACAAACTCTGTCTTGTGGATGGTAATATAAATATCAGCTTATATTATTAGTCTCCTCTTGGCTACTGGGTCTGCCCTACACCTACATGGTTTATGATCAGGGAATTGGACAGAGTTTTACACTGGATACATATTTCCTTTTCTCTAGTTGTCTCTTTTCAGGGATTCATCCAATGTTCCTGTGACTGTGGTTTTCACAGGTTTTATCAACTAAGGAACTCTGCTTCTTGTTCTTTAGTTCAGAAAGACTGTGAAATTTATGTAAGGTTTCTGATGGTCTTGACTGGGGTGTTGCCACAAAATAAAAGTTGCAAAAGTAAGAAAATCAGCCATCTGCTAAGTGGCAAGTGACTTTCAGAATTTGCCTGATTTAGGTATCTCTCAAGTGATTTCAGGTTATTTCCCCCCTCTAAGACATTAGCTGTTAATTGTGAGGTAGTTTGTCTTAACACAACTTATTTTACCATTATCAGATATAAATCAGAAAATTATGTCTTTCTATGCAGTTTAAAAAATATGTTTGTGTTTGTCTTGCACATCTGCATAAAGACAGTTTGGAACTAGCCTAGTAACATCTAACCATTTATCACTTAGGTAATTCATAGTTTCATTGAGTCCATTATTTTCAATTATTGTTTCTATCATACTTTACAGAATTCAAGAATCCCTATTGTTTGCTGGGTTTTTTGGGGTTTTTTTTTTTTTGAGTCTTTATAGTATGTTAGTTAATTTTACACTTTAGGTAAATACATGAGTCATGAGATATTCTCAAGTCCCTTAAGAAACTGGATGTTTTCTAAGGTTTAAT
Source organism: Tarsius wallacei (assembly GCA_963574415.1). Classification (NCBI taxonomy): domain Eukaryota; kingdom Metazoa; phylum Chordata; class Mammalia; order Primates; family Tarsiidae; genus Tarsius; species Tarsius wallacei. Next base: position 12,229 of record CAUYQG010217847.1, read on the forward strand.
TTGCTACTTTATTTTTATTTTTTGAGTTGGAGTCTCATTCTGTTGCCCAGGCTGGAGTGCAGAGGCACAATCACAGCCACTGCAGTCTCGACCTACTGGACTCAGGTGATCCTTTTGCCTCAGCCTTCCAAGTAGCTGGGATTATAGGCATGTGCCACCATGCCAGGCTAATTTTTTGATTTATTGTAGAGACAAGGTCTTGTCAAGTTGCCCAGGTTGGTCTCAAACCCCTGGGCTCAGGCAATCCTCTCGCCTCCACCTCCCAAAGTGCTGGGATTACAGGCATGAGCCACCACGCCTGGCTTAATTCACTATTTTAAAATGGTTAAATCAGGCTTATTAGAAGTTGATCTAATACACACACACACACACACACACACACACACACACACACACATTCTGTATTTGAATTTGTCCTCTTAGAGGAAAAAGAAACAAGTACATTAAGGCTTTATTTTTTTTTCTTGTATTTGTTGTGTATCCATTGTTAGTATTTGCCTTCTGTTATTTTACTTGGAGTTATCTTCCACTCTATACATGAAAATTTATACACTATGAAAATATTTAATAATTCTACTTATCTCATCAGTATTAACTAAAATTGTTTTTGAGTAAAGGGTAAGAAAAGGAAATGGAAAAGGGCAGGAAGTTTCTAAATCTAAAATTTTAAAACATTTTGTTTTGGTTAGTTAAGTTTATTTTGTAAAAATGTTTTTCTCTTTCTTTGAATTTCCTTATTTAAGTTTTAAATCTGACAGAATTATTTGTATGTCAAGACTATTGGAGATTATTTCATCCAACTCCTCAACCTATCACTCAATTCTGTGTACTAAGTCACCTTAAAATTCAGAAGATTATCATCCTCTGAATTAGTAGATGAGTTAATTTAAAAATTTAATTCAGAAACTCTAATTTTTTAAAGTTTGTTGGCTGGGTTCAGTGGCTCAGCCTATAATTCCAGCACTTTGGGAGGCTGAGGCAAGAGGATTGCCTGAGCCCATGGGTTTGAGACCCATCTGGGCAACTTGGCGAGACCTCATTTCTACAATAAATCAAAAATTAGCTGGGTGTGGTAGCATGTGCCTATAGTTCTGGCTACTTGAAAGACTGAGGTGAAAGGATCACAGGAGCCCAGCAGGTTGAGGCTGCGGTGGCCAGGAGCGTGCCACTGCCCGCCAGCCTGAGTGACAAAGTGAGACTCCAACTCAAAAAAAAAATTTTGTTTCAAATTTAAACTATTTATAAATGACAATCCTTCCTTGAGAAAATGTTGTGCAATTGGTACTTTAAAAACATGGTTCAGAGTGCTGAGAGATAGCTCTATTTAATACAACTTTCTATAGTAATAGAAACATTCTATAATCTGTGCTGTTCAAGAGAGTAGCTACTAGTCACATATGAAATTGAACTGAGTTTGAATTGAAACTGTTTTCAAACACTAAAATTTTAATTTTAGGTCATTTAAGTTCCTATTTAAATATTCACATGCATTAACTGATTACTGCATTGGACAGGTCAGATATGGTAGACTAATATTATATTCAGTTCTGAATGCCAGGTTTCATAGTATTTGTTGAAGGCTCTCCTGCATTTGAAAAATAATATAGTTTCTAAGTAGCATATGATAAATCATAAACATTTATAGATTAATTATTAACAAAGAAAATTGTAAACCACTAATTTGCACTTTTATTTAATAATCATTTCAGATAAAATGATCTAGATAGAGATTTAAGATTTAAGTAACTAGTTAACTAAAATACCTTTTTCGTGATTTATACTTATCCACCCCCCCAAAAAAGGAACCTCATGTAACAACTGTCCATCAATATATTGCTTTACTATATAGCTATCTAATTATCTATCTATAGTTTGAGTACTTATTATATACCTGAAACAAAGCTCAGCATTTTACATGCAGTATGTCTTACTTTTTTCATAAGCAAATCCTCTGATTAGGTATAATTGCATCAAGACTGAGAAAAGATAAAAGAATTTCCTAAAGTACCATAGTTAATAAGTTACAGCAGTATATTTTAATCCTAGGTCAGGCTAATGCTAATCACTTATCCTTTTTAGCAATTGAAATATATTAAGTAAAGTAATTAATAGAGCTGACATAGATAATTCATATTATATCATTATTTTTAATCTCTATTTTTTAAAATGCCTGTTCTCTTAACTAAATATAGAATATGGCAAGGGGAGAGAGTGAGAGCACGAGAGGGGGGGGGAGAGAGAGAGAGAGAGAGAAACAGGACAGAGAGAATGTGTTCTATTCTATTTGTGACATATTAATTATTGTAAAAATACAATATATGTGAATAAAAAGTGTCAGTAAGCAAACTTTGTAGTGGAAACTGAACTTAGAAGACCATAGTGGTCATATATATATTTATCATTAAATGAATAAATGACATAAACATATTTAAAACCATTAGATTGTAGTTATCACCATCCAAAATTTTATGTGTTTGTTTATACATATTATATATCTATATTACACGTACTTACAGGAAATAATACATTATATATTATATATAATACATGCAATAATTTATATAACAAAAATAAATGCCAAAAATAATACAGTTTATTATTCAAGGCATCAGATATTCTATAAATATTTCTAACTGCCCCATTTAAGCAAGAAATAAATATTTTTGCTCTGAGTCTCAGAGCTGGGTGATTCTAGCAAGCTCTATCTACCTGATGTTCATGAAGAAACTGAGAAAAAGCCTAAGATTTATGCACTAAAGACTTTGAAGAATATCACATCATCATTTTTACAGCCCAGGTCCTCTGCTTCAAAGTCGTTACCAATTAATTCCCAGGTTATGTCATAATATATTTGTGGATTGACTACATAATTAATAGTACAGCTGATCTTAGGTCTTTTTGTCATTTACTCCTTTAATATTCAAAATCAACATTTAAAAGAAAGCTTAAAGTTAATTTTTTAACTTCCTTACAAACACCATTAGTATTCCCCATGCAGATATCATCTTTCTATAGAGACAGGCATTTTAGAGAAAGACTAACATTTTAGCTGTCAAAATGATTTCCTTTTTTTTTTTTTTTTTTGAGTTGGAGTCTCGCTCCATCACTCAGGCGGGAGTGTAGTAGCACGCTCACGGCCATCCCGGCGAGGATCTGTTGGGCTCAGGCGATCCTTCTGCTTCAGCCTTCCAAGTAGCCAGAACTACGGGTATGTGCTACCATTTTAAAAACTTTATTGTAGAGATGAGGTCTAGTGAAGCTGTGCGGGCTGGTGTTGAACTCATGGGCTCAGGCAATCCTCTCACCTCAGTCTCCAAAAGTGCTGGGATTACAGGCTTGAGCTACCGCACCCGGCTGTCAAAATGTTTTCTACATATTTTCTTATGAAAATGAATCATAATTAACTGTGAAAAAAATTAAGCAACAATGTGGTGAATATCCTAATATTTTAAATTAGGAGATTTAGGTAGAGAGAAAATAATGTTCATTTATCCAAGGAAACAAATCTATAAATGCTTCTATTTGTTAAAATAAATACCAGATTATCCTATATTCATTCTAACCTCCCCATCTTCTTCACCTTAGATTTCAAGAGAAGGAATTCACAAATGGTTGAAGAGAATTTTATCGTTGTTACTGAGTGTGTTCTTTTGGGATTGGCAGATTGTGCTGAACTGAAAGCTGTGCTTTTTGTGTTGTTCCTAGTGATTTATGCCATTACCTTGATTGGGAATCTGGGCATAATCTTCTTGATCCAAGTCACCCCAAAACTCCACACACCCATGTATTTTTTCCTCAGCTGCCTTTCATTTGTGAATGCTTGCTATTCATTAGTTATTGCAACAAAAAATGCTCGTCAACGTCTAGGTTGTGAAGGAAACTGTCTCCTCCTCTGCCTGCAAAGTACAGCACTTGTTTTTTGGTGCTCATTACCACTGAAGGCTTCCAGCTGTCAGTGATGGCCTATGACTGTAATGCAGTCATTCCAACCCTTTGTATTTTCATACTCTCATTAGCCCAGCCAGCTTATGCGTTCCACAGGTGAGAGGCTCAGGCCTCCTGTCCCCTGACCACCTCCTGTCCCTGTGACCTTCTTTGGCATTCTCCTTGTATCCAGCATCACAAACCACCACCAAGTGATCCCTTCTCACTCTCCTGGAGGAAGGACATGCTCCAGCATTGGAGATGTCCCTGCTGTCATAGTCTCTGGGATGACAGTTCCTGCCAGAGCTCAGTTCAGACCTTGGGTCTGCAGATATGGGTGAGAACATCAGCAACCTGGGTTCTCACAAGGGAGAGCTGCACCCCTTCTCACCAAGGCTGGGTCTTCTGGTGTCTCTAAATGTTGCTCTGTCCCCCTGGAGCTTCCTTCTTGTTGGGCCCCATCTTTTTCTTTTTTTTTTTTTTTTGAGTTGGAGTCTCACTCTGTCGCCCAGACTGGAGTGCAGTGGCCGCTCCTGGCCACCGCAGCCTCGACCTGCTGGGCTCTGGCGATCCTTCCGCCTCAGCCTTTCAAGTAGCTGGAACTACAGGCGCGCACTATCACGCCCAGTTAATTTTTTGATTTATTGTAGAGATGAGGTCTCGCTTGCCCAGGCGGGTCTCGAACCCGCGGGCTCAGGCAATCCACTCACCTCAGCCTCCCAAAGGCGCGGGATTACAGGCTGAGCCACCGAGCCCGGCT
>CAUYQG010217851.1:0-21619 GCA_963574415.1 Tarsius wallacei
TTTTCTTTTTTTTTTTTAGTTGGAGTCTCACTCTGTCGCCCAGACTAGAGTGCAGTGGCCGCTCCCGGCCACCGCAGCCTCGACCTGCTGGGCTCTGGCGATCCTTCCGCCTCAGCCTTCCGAGTAGCTGGAACTACAGGCACGCGCTACCACGCCTGGCTAATTTTTTTTTTTTTTTTGATTTATTGTAGAGATGAGGTCTCACCAAGTTGCCCAGGTGGGTCTCAAACCCGCAGGCTCAGGCAATCCACTCACCTCAGCCTCCCAAGCTCCTTTTTCAAATACTAGGAACAGAGGAGAGATTTGGGAGAATTACCAGGTAAGGATTTCCTCAAACCTTAGAGGATTTAATGCTTGATTTTCAAGAGGGAGTTTTCTCTGTAGTTCTGATTTGACCTTATAACAAAAATTACAAAGATGCTAAACTGTTCAAATACTGCAGTTCCCAGTAACTTCCTAAAACGGATGCAGTCACTGGAGTAGAACTGTTTGTCTGAAAGATAGCTTTCCTTATGCAAATGAATGTTCTAGAGAACACGCTCATTTCTGCAAGTCAGCCAATAAGAGCTGTAAATGTAACTTTTCTGCATAGGGGACTAAATGTATAACTCTAAAACTGACACCATTTTAATAATACACACCAAAATGAATGTTTTAATTTAGCTTTTAAGTAATTACATTCATGCTACTTAGCTTTGCCTCCCCCTACCCCCTCCTTTTTTTTTTAAAGGAAGCTAGAGCAGAGTGTTAAAAACACTTCAGGTATTTTCACTGCAAATCAAATGACAGATCGACAGATAAGACTGAATATTTGTACTACCAGATGATAGCTGAAAAGGAATATAGTCAAGAGATTTCAGTTTGGGCAAAGAGGAGATACCCTATTTGTTATCAAAGCATGCCCTGACATCGTGGTACCAAAAAGTACAGAGAAGTGCCAGAACGTCTCATTAACTTCAAAGTTGAGGTCGTGTTATGACTTAATACCTCTTTTCTTCACCTTTTTCTCTTTAGACCTGCCCAACCCTCTCCTTAATAACCCCAGGTCCTCCCCTAAAGACACTAAACCTTAGCTTTTGGTTAAGAATGTGAATGTTTTTTAGAGCCAAAAGAGGAGACTGGTGTATCTTGCTATATGTCAGACTTCCCTGATTTAATTTGAACTTTGTACAATCTTGGATCCCCTATTTCCTAAAAAGGTCCCGTTGATTAAATTAGACATAGGGCTCTTCTTCTTTTCCATCTCCAGAATGAAAAAAAGAATCAATTTTAATCTGCAGAAAACAAACATCTCTCTACGGCTGTCAGATTTGATTCCTACTTAGCCCGAACAATGTTAGGTATAAAAAATCAATATCATGCCAAAAAATTCTTCTTTCCTCCTCTTCTCAAATTACATTGGATATGCTCAGACTAGCAGGAACACAGTAAGCGTGATGGGATAAAAACCAACAAGTAGGCACTTAACACTAAGAGAGATCCAGGTCCTGGCTTACTCCTCCCCCACCCAGTCACCAGCTGGGTGACCGGACCAGCTGGTTATCTCCTCTGGACCTCAGATTGTGCACCTTGATACGTACCAACCAGATTAGAAAATCTTTAGAGCAACTAACTGTCAATGCTAAATGTCTCTATTCTCCTGAAAGTAAATTACATATCTTAATGTTTACGAAAGCACTTGGCAGGACAGTCCCATGGATGTGCTTCACCTGAAAGATCATGCAATCTGGGTACTTGGGTGTTACACACAAACTCAACAGGGCATATAAACATTTTTGGTAAGGAGGATGGGAATAAGGAGAAGATACAAGACTCATAGTTCAACAGATTCCTAAACAGCCCTGACCAAAAAAAGGGGAAAAAGTTAAGAAGAATGGAATTATAAAATATTATACGAAAGTAGACATTAAGTGGTTTAAAAAAAAAATTCCCCAGACATTTCCAATGAACTATTCTTATCTCAAGGTCAACTCAGGAAAGAAAGACTAATTTTCACAAGACAGATAAACTGAACTCCTATAACTTCCCTCATAAGTAACATCAGCATGTGATTATATAGGAAAACACAAGAGGAAAGTGGCGGGAATTATGCAGAAAAGTAGAGATAAAACTAATTGGGCTTTTAAATGCATTACTTTTATGTCAGATTTGTTCTTTAAATTATGTGCTGCTTAGGTATGTCTTGACATTATCTTTTCCTTTCTTAAACACTTACAGTAGGACAACAGAGGAAGAAGATTATCCAGAAAAGCATAGCAGGAGGTACATTTATCTAATGGCGCCCCAAGTAAAAGCAAATATGTCTTTACTGGCATACTAAAGCACAGCAGAGCAATGACTATTCGAGTATTCTAGATGAAAGACCAAAAAAAGAGAGTTAAGAACTAAGTTGCCTGGTTCATATCCCAGCTAAGATTATAAAACCTAACCACTCACTAGTTACACAGCCTGAGGCAAAACACTGGATCGCTCTGGCCTCAGTTTCTCAACCTGTAAAATGGGATAACAACAGTACTTAGGGATGTTTTGAGGCTTAAATGAGACATGAGTATTATAAACAATGCCTGGCACAAACATTCGGAAAAAAATTAGCTATACTTATTCCTTTTGCTTGATGCTCTAAATCAAACTAGGATCCGTGACACTAACGATACATCAGATGTACAGAAAAGTCAATCTCCTTTTGTCCAGGAGCTTCAACTGTCACTTTCACACTGTTTTTAAAATTTTAAACAGCCGGTTATTAGGAAAATCAGATGATAAGTGTCTTTTTCTCTTTGACCCCACAAACTCATTGGCAGAGGAAACAAGGGAAAAGAGAGGTCAATGTCCGGGAGCAGCATGTCTAGAAGGATCTTCTGCGAGGAGGGAGCATGCCTAGGTCCACACTGTCCATGGCAGCCACTAGCCATAGGAGGAGGGAGCGAAGCTATGCCCACACTGTCCAACATGGCAGCCACCAGTCACAGGAGGGAGTGAGCCTATGTCCACACTGTCCAATATGGCAGCAGCCACTAGCCTATGAGGCTCCTGAGCACCTGCGATGTGGTTAGTGCTGGGAGAAGGAAGGTTCATTCCTATTGAGTTTAAATTTGAATAGTCACGTGACTATGGCTACCTCAATGGACAGCAAAGCCCTAGATGAGCCACACACCGAACAAGGACAGTCAGAAATAAGCAGAAAATACGGGTCTTCTTTTCCTGAATTGCTCACACATTCAATTCAAATATCTTTGTTTTTAGTGGAGGCCTGGCCACCATGACTAGTTAAAGAAAAACATGACAGCTAATACATCAATACAGTGCAAACTCAGTGGGAATAAAAGGATCAGAGATAAGAAGTATGTGGTCTTCTGATATCTTAGAAGGTCCCTAAGGCCAAGTTAAATTCAAGCTCCCACGAAGCATGGTTCAGTACAGGGATCTGAGCTGCAAAGGTTCTTATCAGTACCCCAAAGCATCTGTCTCTCCACTGCCAAATGAAAAGTGACTTATACAATACGGACTGAATATCTCTGCATTTATCTTCAGTTTTTTCCCCCAGAAATCCAGTTCTGTGAGCCTCTCCTTTTTTCAGAAACAACAGTTCCCAGCCATCCCAGCTTTTCCACTCTAAACAAAATCCATGCACCACCCATATCTGAAGTCTAACGCCAGACTCTTGCTTAGCTGCCCCTGTAATATGGTTTAATTATGATGACTGAACTAATAGGCTGACATCATAGACTTTTACAGGCTGACCCCATGTCATCCTGATGTATCATTTTGCACCAGTTCAGTGCTGTAAATCAATTTAAGATCTCAAGCAGGTTGAAAAGGCTGGTAATGATGCTTTCTCGGCCGTCTCTAGAGACTCTACATTATACACAACTTACATTATTTATAAAGCCTCAATGATGCCTCCATTAGCCTTGTAAGACTACACAAATGAGATTTTTTATACACACACACTTGGCCTTGATAATGTAGGCTACTGCAACTTAAACATGCTTGTCTAATGACACTCCAGTTACTTATTTTTCCAATCTATTGAGTTATTAGATTTTAATTTAACCCAGAATTGTTAGAAACCAAAATTACAAACTGAAACTTAGTTTTCAATTAGTAAATGTAATAAATGTAGTTGGGAAGACGAGACTTACTTCCTCTCAATGCTTTAATGAACTCAGTAGAAATACAATTACTTAAATTCCAAGAAGTGCAAGAGATCAACATTTGTAATTCCCTAAAAACTGTCACTTCTCTAAAACACAAAGGTCAACAGCTCTTCAAGGATATAAAACCAAAGGATACTGCAATAGGAAAAACGTATTTAGTTACATACCTATGGTCGTACCCTACAAACGAAATCAAGGACAAATCCCTACCCTCAGAAGAAACCCGATCCTGCCTAGATCCGCTGCAGGCTCTGGCATCATCCACCTCCAGAAAAGCATCTCTCAGGACCCCAGTTACAGTTTCCCAAGAACTGCAGCATTACACAAACGGTGCACCACCTGCACAGAAATATCAAATAACTGCGAATGGGAAAGAGAGAGGGCGAGGGGAGGACAAGCACTTTAATCAGTACAGCACATTTAGGCCTGGCACCTACATCAAACTAACAGGGATGCAAAACTATTCACGCCAATTAAAAATGCTGGGGCAGTGAACACGGGGTCTGCCTCCATTCCTTCTGAACCGAGGCTCGGCCACCTCCACGACAATTTAAAGCGGCCATTCTAAACACGATGAAAAGCCACCACGGGCAGGGAACAGTTTTCTCATTGTGCTCCTGAAGTGTGAGCACGTTATCCACGACAGGCAATTAGCGCAGAGATGTTCTGGAATAAAGGCATTCTGTGGTTTAGCCGCGGAGGGTTTCAGCAACAGGAAGACATCACAGAAACCACGCAACTTCGGTGTCACGCCACACACTCTGAAACTTCAGATCTAAAGGAAAGGAGGGAGCGCGCGGGTTGGGGAGGGGACGCGGGAGAGGGCCGGTTGTCACAGCACTCACGAAAAGGATGCTTGCTCGGGAGATGGTTCCCAGACGGGCCTCGACTTCCAGAAGGAGAGCGCCTTCCTGGCTATCTCGTCCAGTGCCTTTAAAAATCGCATGCGCCTCCAGATAAACAAAAGCCGCAGCTACTGTGGTGGTGAGATCTGGCAGGCGTCGGTTCCTCCTCCCTCCCTAAAGCACATCAAGGAAACCTTCTTCTCCCTTGAAGCTGCATATGTATCCAGCGACGAGAAAAACAAGCCCACGTCTGTCTCCCTCACGCCCACCGCCCCCACCTTCCAACAGAAACAGCCCCGAGAAACACTAACAAAGACAGGGAGCGGAGTCAAGGCACAGTTGTTCGCAGCGAACTCACGAATACACATGCAGTGAGGCAATCGAATCCGGTAAAGGGAAAGGAATGAGACGACACTGGGAGACGCGGGGGGTGTAGGCGGAAGGGGGGGGGAATTACGCGCCGCCGCCGAACCTTTTAATACATTAGAGGGAATTTCGATGCGAACTTTCCTTGACCTCGACCCCAAAGCGGCTCGAGGAGGCAGAGGAGGGAGGCCGCGCGGGATGCGGGGGAGCCCCGGGTGTGTCTCCCACCCCCGGCCGGCCAGACCCGCTCCGCCGGGCGCGCAAAGGGCAGCGCGGGCGGCCGTGCCCCGAACTCCCGCAGGGGTCGCCCCCGGCCGGCGCGGGGACACACAATGGGCCCCGCGGGCCGCGCGCTCGGGCCTCGGCCGGGCTGCAGCCGGGGCGGGGGGGGGGGCGTGGGGGGCGGGCGGGGGCCGGGGGGGAAGGGGGGAAGGTGGCGGCCGCGGAGGTCCCGCGGCGGGCAGGCCCGGGGGCGCCCGGGAACCCGGCTCCCCCGCCCCGGACCCAACAAAGACACGAGGGGAGCCCGGCCGGCGGGGCGCGAGGAGGGGACGCGGTGGCAGGTTCGCTCCTGGGAACTGCCGGGCGGCGCCATCATGGGGGGCGGGGGTGGGGGTCGCGGGCCGCCCCACGCGGGGAGACGCCCCCCACCTCCCCGCCCCGCACGACCGCGAGGGGCGGGCGGGGACGCGGCGGGCAGGGAAAGCGGGGCGCGGGTCTGTTTCGCTTTACCGGCTTGGCGGCGCGCCCGTCCGCGCGGGCGCACGAGTGGCCGGGCGAGCGGCGTCCGCGGCCCCGGTCCGGCCGGCCGGGCGCTGCGCCGCGCCGCGCTCCGCTCCGCTCCCGGGGTCCCTCCCCGCTCGCGCGGCCTCCTTCCTCCGCCCGCCTGCCCGCCCGCTCCCGGAGCCTGGATTGATCTGGTCGCGGTGGCGTCAGGGAGTCGGAGCCGCCCAGCCTCCACTCCGCGGCTGCCAATACCCGGCGCACTCGCTCGCCCGCCCGCCCGCTCGCTCACACGCGCACCCGCGCGCCGCCGCCGCCGCCGCCGCGCGACCAGGGATCCTCTCCAAATTCCCGGCCCGGCCGGCGCGAGCGCTGCGCCGCCGGGGCCCCCCGCGCCCCGGGTGTCCCCGGGGGAGAGCACCGCGCGGCGGCCGGCCGGCCTGCCTGCCTCACCGCGCCTTGCCTGCCCCGGGCCGGGGGCGGACTGGCTGCCTTCCCTGCGGGTGGAGGGCGACGTTCCGCGGGGCTTGTTTGCGGAAAGGTTCACCAACACTCCGCCGCGCCCACCGAGTCGTCCCCGCAAACACGGAGGGCGCTTTTGACAGTGATCGTCCCCCAGACTCGCCTTTTTACGTCTGGTTTTTCACTGCCCCTCACTCGCTCCCCCAGTCATTCGCAGACCCCAGAAGTCGCACGTTCCCAGAACTGGACACCCTCGCGACCCCTGCCTGTGCTCACGCCGAGCCCTGCGTCGACAGATGCGTTGAGTGCCAACTCGGGACCCAGTGGTTCGAGTAGGGAACCTCGTTGCTCCAAATAATGACACGCTGCAAGGAGATACCTTTCTAGAACTAAATTTTGGGTCCGGTTTCTGCAACCTTTTGGATGACACCAACTCCCCCCAAACAAAAACACACTCAGTTCTTGTCTGGTAGATCCGCACAGACATTGAAAATGTTTTCCTGCAAGAGTCAACCTTTCTCTTGGCCAACTCCCCGGAAGCTGGCATAAAATCTTGGATGATTACCATAATGTTGAGTTATGTTTAGAAAAAAAAATTATTATGAGGAATAAATGTCACATGAACCAAAAGAAAAATTGCCAGCAATATAAATAAAATATCAAAGACTAAGGTGAATAAGTGAATGGTAATTTCCAGTTGTTTATACACCTTTAGGTGTCTGGCATTTCATTCTAAATTCTTATGTATTAATTATTATATCTGAAGTCTATGTTTAATTAGTCAAAGGAAATGCAACAAATCCCATAAAATCATAAAAATGCCATTTATAAGTGATACATCAGAACGTTTCTTCTAATTAAATTCCTTTCTTCCTTAAACTATTTGAGCACTTATTGGTCAATGCTTGGGCCTCATCATAGTTTTCCCTAAAAACAGCATTTGACACAATTGATCATTCTCTGCTCCTTTGAACAACAGAGGTGAGCCTTGGCAAATGCTCTTCCTTGATTGACAGTGTAGGGTAGGCCAGTGCTTGGTGGCTCAGCCTGTAATCCCAGCACTTTGGGAGGCGGAGGCGAGTGGATTGTCTGAGCCCGTGGGTTTGAGACCAGCCGGGGCAACTTGGTGAGACCAAAAATTAGCCGAATGTGGTAGCCGCGCTTGTAGTTTTGGCTATTTGGAAGGCTGAAGTGGAAGGATCGCAGGAGCCCAGCAGGTCGACGCTGGGGTGGCCGTGAGTGTGCCACTGCACTCCAGCCTGGGCAACGGAGTGAGACTCCAACTAAAAAAAAAAAAAAAAGTGTAGGGTATATCCAAATAAATATTATTCAGCTATAAAAATGAATGAAGTACCGATAAATGCTGTATGAATGAACCTTCAAAACATTATGCTAAGTGAAAGAAGATAGGTACAAAGACTACATATTATATTCTTCTGTTTATATGAAATATCCAGAGTAGACAAATCTATAGAGACAGAAAGTAGATTGGTGGCTATCTAGGGTTGGGGGAATGAGGAACCTGGGGGTGATAGCTGAGGGTTATGGGGTGACAAAATTGTTCTAAAATTAGTTTTGAGTGATTGTTGCACAACTCTGTGGATATACTAAAAGTCATTTGATTGTACACATTAAAAGACTGAATTGTATGGTATGTGAAATTTATCTCATTAAAGTTGTTTTAAAAAAAGACATGACAACTAGATGCAATGTATAATTCTTTTTTAGGGAGTCGGAGTCTTACTCTGTCACCCAGGCTGGAATGCAGTGGCATGTTCACAGCTACCGCAGCCTCAAACTACTGGGCTCAGGCAATGCTTCCACCTCAGCCTTCCAAGGAGCTGGAACTACAGGTGTGCCCCACTACATTCGGCTAATTTTTTTATTTATTTTAAAGATGAGGCCTCACCAAGTTGCCCAGGCTGTTCTCAAACTCCTGGGATCAGGCGATCCTCTCACCTTGGCCTCCCAAATTGCTGAGATTACAGGCGTTTGCCATCCAGCCTGGCTAAATGCAATGCATGATTCTTGATTGGATCCTAAATGGAGGCTAGGGGAAGCTATAAAATGATATTATAAAGCTTTTTTTTAATCCTAAAGATGGCCTTTCTTAATGCACTTTTAGTAGCCTCAAATAATCATTATTAATATTATATATGCTTTACAATTTGATTTTGCCTCTTGTGCAAGTTAATTTTTAAATGGTTCTAAAAATGTAGATACTTGTTTTTTTTTTGAGTTGGAGTTGCACTCTGTTGCCCAGGCTGGAGTACAGTGGCACGCTCACGACCACCCCAGCGTCGACCTGCTGGGCTCTGGTGATCCTCCCGACTCAGCCATCCAAGTAGCCAGAACTACAGGTGCGCACTACCACACCTGGCTAATTTTTTAAATTTTATTGTAGAAACGAGTTCTCACCAAGTTGCCAGGCTGGTTTCGAACCCATGGGCTCAGACAGTCCATTCGCCTCGGCCTCCCAAAGTGTTGGGATTACAGGCTGAGCCACCAAGCCCGGCCAATACTTTTTTAAAAAGGACATTCCTGGGACTGTTGTAAAAACCTAAATATGGGCTGTATATTAATATCATTGTATTAAAATGAAAACAAATTCTGCTCCTTTGGGTCCCCATTTCACTTAGAATAAAAGTTCTCACAATGGGTCGAAGACTCTGTGTAATCTTTTCTCCCTTCCTTACCACCCCTACCTGGTCTCCCACTCCCCCTCTTGCTCACTTCAAGTTGCACTGGCCTCCTCACTCTTCTAGAACAATCTGGGCACGGTCCTACCTCAGTACCCGTGCACTAGCTGTTGCCTCCCTCTCTGAGTTCATTTTGTGTTACAGAATACCACTGGGTAGCGTATAAACAACAGACGTTTATTCGGTTTGCAGTTCCGGAGCTGGGAAGCCCAAGATCAAGGGGCTGCATCTGGTGAGGCCCTTCTGGCTTCCTCATAACATGGCAGAAGGCATTACATAGTGAGAGCGAGCACATGGGAGAGGGAGGGTAGAAGGGGGCTGAGCTCATCCTTTTATCAGGAACCAGATAACAAACTCCCACAGTGGCATTAATCCATTTATGAGGACAGAGCCTTGTTAAAAGAAAAGCTTTAGGCAAATTAAATTTAACAGAGTTTGATTGAGCAAAGAACTGCATGAGAACCAGAATAGATTCAGAGAGACTCTGGGGCTGTCATGGGGTCGAATGATACTATGGACAGAAATTGGGAGTGACGCTCAGAAACAGCTGGATTGGTTACAACTCGGTATTTGCCTTACTTAACACTGTTTGAACAGCTGACTGCCTGCCATTGGCCAAAACTCTGTGTAGAATAGATTACTTTCTGGAGGAAGTTGATAAAGCAATAAAAGGAAATTAGGTTATAGTTCAATAGGTATGGAGAAACCTTCAGACCCAAACTTAAAATATGTAAGGAGGCAGCTTTAGGCTAAACTTAATTTAACAGCCCTCATGACCTAATCACCTCTTGAAGGTCCCACCTCTCAACCCAGTTTCCAGCACTTGAATTTTGGGGAGTTGCATTCAAACCATAGCACTCCCTGGAAAACTCTTCCCCCAGGGGTCCAGATGGCATAGTCCCTCTCTTCTCTCAAGTCTTCACTCAAATGCCCCCATATCCATGAGGCCTATTCTGCGACCAACCATGTAAATTTCGCCCATCCCTCCTCAACCCCTCACATATTTTTTGTCTGGTCCTCACTCTTGTCACCCAGGCTGGAGTGCGCTGGTGTGATCACAGCTCATCGCAGCCTCAAACTCCTGGCCCAAGCAACCTTCCCGCATCAGCCTCCCTAGTAGGTGGGATCAGAGACATGCACCACCATGCTAGCTAATTTGTGTGAGTGAGTGTGTGTGTGTGTGTGTGTGTGTGTGTGTGTGTGTGTGTGTATGTATGTAGACTAGGTCTCGCTATGTTGCCCAGGCTGATCTCAAACTCTTGGGCTCAAGCAACCTTCCTGCCTCGGCCTCCCAAAGTGCTGGGATTACAGGCGTGAGCTACGGTGCCCGGCCTCACACACACATATTATATTCTCTTTCTTTATTTGGCTCTGGATGTTTCATCGATCCCTACTTAACAACTAATTTAGCCAAAAGAGAAGATTTTTGGTCTATTGTGTTCATTGCTATAGCCTTAGCGTCGAAGCAGTGCCTGGTACCTATTAAACACCTATTGAGTGAATGAATAAATGAATAAATCAAGCACTGTTCTTGGCAAACAGACAAAAACACCTGCCCTTATCAAGGAAGACGGGTAATAAGGAAATGCACACATATGCCAGGTAGTCTAGATGGAAAAAGCCGGGGGACAGGGCTTGGGAATGGGGGAGTTTGCTGTTTCTAGAGGGGCAGGGAAAACCTCACTGACAAGAGGTCCTGAAGGAAGGAGAAGAAGCATAGCCCACAACCTGAGGGATGAGTTTCCAACCCCCCAAGCAGAGGAAAGGCCAAGTACAAAGACCCAGAAGCTGAGTCTACTGTCCCCCTCCACCAAAAAGCCAGGGGCCAGTGCACTAGTGCAGGAAGAAGCCAGCAACTGGAAGGAAGTGTGGGTATCTGGGCCCCGAGGCACAAGGACTGGCAGCTGCAGAGCTGGGAACACAGGGGTGGTTTCTTCTCTGCTCTCTTATCTTGATGAAATTGCCAGGGAAGCTGCTTCCTGAGAATGGTCGGGTGGAAAGAGATGATGGAGGTTGGAAGAGAGAGGTCATGAACTCCGAAAATGTGGTAGGATTCCAAGCAGTGTCCATTTGAGGTTAGCGAGCCTGGTTGTGGGTTTTCCTCTGGCCTCGGTCAGCTTAAGGCGGGCAGAGCTGGGTTTCACTAGAACTGGGATTTTGCAGGTGGGTGTGATGGAGGGAAAGAGCCTCAGAGAGAGGAAGGTGTAAGAAAGGGAGTGACTGTGGGGGACTGTGATAGGAAGGAGGTGAGAACACAAAGTGGTATGACATGTTAGAACCACGGATTGAAGGTCTCAGAGAGTCCATGAATTGCCGGAACTGGGAGCTACTCCCTAAAGCTAGGAGCAGTCTGAGAAACGTTGGAAATTGAAACCATGACGCTGGAACAGTTTTGAGTAATGCCAAGGTCTAGCAGCGTGACCAGAGATAGTAGACGACTGAGGTAGAGAGGAGGGCAAGATCCTCAGAGAAAAGATTTTAACAAGGAAGTGAAGCCAAGTTAATTATGCTATTTAATCAGTTTGTTTTTTAAAAAAAAATCAGCTACTAATCATTTACAATAAGGTGAGCCCTTATAATTGGCTGCAAATTTTATGTATGCAAAATATACACCCAAAAACCTATTTGAAGAGCTGGCTTTACTCAATAGAAAAATAGATGTAATTATTACTATATCAGCTCTATTCAGTGAATTTAAGTGAATCAGTTTACCTAGAATGAGCCCACCAAGGATCACTGGTGTGTTTTGTATTAAAAAGAAATGCTGACGTGGTGCAGTGGCTCATGCCTGTAGTCCCAACACTTTGAGAGGCTGATGTGAGAGGATTGTGTGAGCCCACGAATTTGAGACCAGCCTGGACAACATAGCAGGACTCTATTTCTACAAAAAAAATTTTAAAATTGCTAGGCACAGTGGTGCCTGCCTGTAATCCTAGCTACTCGGGAAGCTAAGGCAGAATGATCGCCTGAGCACAGGATGTCAAGGCTGTGGTGAGCTGTGATGGTGCCACTGCATGCCAGCCTGGGTGACAAAATGAGAGTATATATATATATATATATACATATATATATATATATATATATATATATATTCCAGTGATCACTATGGAGAGGAAAAGGCACACATTGTGATTTGTGCTATTGAAATCCTTCATCTTCTCATCACACTTTTTCTTCCAAAGAACCTACAGCTGTTATATATAATGATAAATATATTGTAGTCAAATACTGATGGGTATTTTTTTCTTAAAGAAGAGTGCCAGACACGGCAGCTCATGCCTATAATCCCAGCACTTTAGGAGGCCAAGGTGAGAGGATTGCCTGAGCCCACAGGTTTGAGACCAGCCAGGGCAACTTGGCGAGACCTCATCTCTACAAAAAATAAAAAAAAGTAGCCACGCATGGTGGCATGTGCCAGTAGTTCTAGCTACTTGGAAGGCTGAGGCGGAAGAATCTCCTGAGCCCAGCAGGTAGAGGCTGCAGTGGCCATGAGCATGCTACTGCACTCTAGCCTGGGTGACAGAGTGAGACTCCAACTCAAATAAAAAAAAGGAACATACTTCTTAGTAATTGGCCTCATGATTGCTGTCACTCTCAAGGTGGAACTTCAGATCTAAATATAAATTTCAGGAATTTGTAAAAAGTGTTTAGCCCCTTTTCTAAGAGTTTTATAACAGTACACTACAAGGCCCATGTGAAAATTGTATGGTAAATATTATGGTGACAGTAGAATTTTATGTTAACTTCCACAGCTTCTGAAATGTGTGGAGCATTCTATACTCTTTGCTTAACTGAGTTATTCTCTAGGGCCACATTGCCAGTGGGGTAGGGAAGTTATTTGTAACATCTAGGCGCAAGCCTTGGAGGACAATACCCTCACCTTGCTTTGCTTCCATGTGGAACATCAATGTTCTTATTTCCCAAAGCATCACAGTGAATACGAGGAGGACCCCAAAAAACCTGGGATTGTCTTTGGGAGGGTGGGGCCCTTGTAGTATAGACTTCTCCCACTAGGTAAGTGTTCTAGGCATCAGTGTACCAGCTAGCGTTGGGAAAGACTGCATTTGGCTCCAGGGGATTTTTTTTTTTTTTGAAGATCCTTCATGTTTGTCCATTTCGTGATGGGCGATTTACAAGAACACCTGCCTTCACCATGTGCTGAGTATTCAGCAGTTTTTGACCAAAAAATGACATGACCCTGTGCCACACCCTCCCTATTTATCCATCATGCCCCAAGCAACTTTTTGTTTGTTTGTTTCCCCAGATGAAAAAAGTCCTCAATGGGAAGTTTTGCTGATGTGAAAGAGGTGAAACAAAAAAAAAGGCAGAAGCACTAAAAGGCATCAAAATTGATGAGGGCAAAAACTGTGTTGAGCAGTGGAAAAAGCATCTTGATAGGTGTATTGCCTCAAATGGAGAGTATTTTGCAGATGACCGAAATCTAAACAAGTAAGAATAAACACACTTTTTAAAAAATAAATAAAGTCCATTGGTTTTTTTTTTTTTGGTCCCCCCCCTCATATTAATGCTACTGAACTCTTGAGATCTATCAACAACATTCTCTTTGCTTATCTGACCTCAACTAGATATAGTGCAGGTGGAAACTATACCTAGTTACTCCCTACTATAAGCCCATAGTTTGCACAGATCTGTCACGGCAGACCCTCACATACGTGCTGAAAGAGTAAATCTTTAATATAACGGTTGTGATCAAATACTAATAGTTCTTTTTTTTCTTAAAGAAGAGCACCAGACACGGTGGCTCATGCCTATAATCCCAGCACTTTGGGAGGCCAAGGTGAGAGGATTGCCTAAGTCCATGGGTTTCAGACCAGCCAGGGCAACTTGGTGAGATCTCATCTCTACAAAAAATTTAAAATAGTAGCCAGGCATGGTGGCATGTGCCTGTAGTTCCAGCTACTTGGAAGGCTGAGGCAGAAGGATCTTAGATTTTACTATCTGTTGTTCAAATGTTGCTCCGAAATTCACTTAACAAATGATCATACCCCTAGTTTGTGCCAGTCAGGCCCCCGAACTGAGCTACTGAATTGTCACATTGACTTCTCACCCATTAAACCACATAGGGAGAAGTTTCCATCATGTCATGCCTTCCAGACAATACTCATGTCCTTCTTTGAAATCTCTCATGTTCTTCCTTTCTCATGCCCCTATTTACTGAGATCTCTGGGGTGGTCCCCCAACTCTCCCCCATGGCTCAGGGGACCCTCACGTCATTAGAACCGCTGAAATATTCTTCCTAAAGGAGTTGTCTGATCATGTCATTCTCCTCAGAGAAGTTCAGTGATTTAGCAGGGCTTCCGGCACACTGTTAACTCCAAGGCCTAGCACCCAAGGTCTCTCAGAGTATGACCCTGACCCACACTTCCTGCCTGGTCTCCTTCGTACTCTCACACAAAAACAGGCAGTTTCGCAACAAGTACTCCCCCAAAGCACTTACATATTATCCTTTGTTTCTATCCGGTGTATGATCCCAGCGTCTCCAATTTTAAAACTTCTACCTGTTCTTTAAAGTCCAACATCATCTCCTAAATGTTAAACAAACAAACAAAAAAAATTTTTTTTTTGAGTTGGGTCTCACTCTGTTGTATAAGCTAGAGTGCAGGGGGATGATCATAGCTTACCACAGCCTTGACCTCTTTCTGCCTCAGCCTCCCAAGTAGCTGGGACTATGGTGTGTGCCACCACACCTGGCTACTTTTTTTGACTTTTTGTAGAGATAAGGTCTTGCTGTAACAAAAATAATTTTTTTTTTTTTTTGAGTTGGCGTCTCATTCTGTCACCCAGGCTGGAGTGCAGTGGTACGCTCACGGCCACTGTAGACTAGATTTGCTGGGCTTAGCCAATCCTTCCACCTCAGCCTTCCAAGTAGCTGGAACTACAGGTGCATGCTACCACGCCCAGCTAATTTTTTGATTTATTGCAGAGATGAGGTCTCGCCCAGTTGCCCAGGCTGGTCTCAAATGCCTGGGCTCAGGCAATCCTCTCACCTTGGCCTCCCAAAGTGCTGGGATTAAAGGCTTGAGCCAGAAATAATTTTTTTTTTTTTTTGAGTTGGAGTCTCACTCTGTCGTTCAGGCTGGAGTGCGGTGGCACACTCACAGCCACCCCAGCATCGACCTGCTGGGTTCTGGAGATGCTTTCACCTCAGCCTTCCAAGTAGCCGGAAATACAGGTGTGCACTACCATACCTGGCTAATTTTTTTTTTTCATTGTAAGATGAGGTCTCACCAAGTTGCTCAGGCTGGTCTCGAACCTGCAGCCTCAGGCAATCTGCTTGCCTCGGCCTCCCAAAGTGCTGAGATTGCAGGCTTGAGCCACCGCGCTTGGCTAAAAATAATTTTAAAAGCTGGAATGAATGGGCTTGTGGAGCTCAAAATTCTCATTTTAACAAATGAGAAAAATGAGGTTTAGAAAATTTAAGTAATTTGCCCAAGGCTACCTTCTTCGCTAAGGCCTGCCCAAAAAAGAAAAGAAAAATTGCCCAAGGTCAAAAAACTAAGAAATGGCAGTTGATTCCAGATCTTCTCATCTAGAATTATCTCTTCTACATGCTAAAGCCTCATTTTCTCTGCTTCCCTTCCCTTTACTGTACAAACTGGTACACTGGTTTGTATTTATTGTGTGTCACATATCACTTATCATTTGACCCATTAATTATATAATGCGGGGCCCCCTAATCCGTCATAGAGATGAATGAATGATGACTGGCCTTCTCTCCCACAAAGACCTAGTTCTTTCTCTTTACTGACACAACATTTTGGCACTAATCTCACTATAGAAAGCTCATTCAAGTGATACTACATATCACACTCATGATAGCTAGCGTTTCCGGAACATTGACTTGGCATAATGCTAAACACCTGAGAGGTATCATGTCCTTATAGTCCCAGAACCTTCCTATGAGGTAGAAGCCATCATCCTCATTTGTGGATGATATCAGTGCCTGCTGAATAGGGTTTGTGAGGAATAATAATAGCGACAATAATAGCTAACGCTTACGTTTATTATTCGCCAGCCATTGTTGTGAGCCCCTTGCAAAAATGTTATTAACTCCTTTATCCTCAAAACAACCCTATGAGATAGATACTATATTATCTCCATTCTATAGACAAGAAAACTGAAGCATCACGTGTTAAGTGACTTCCAAATTCACACAGCAAGTATGCCGATGCCTCTACAGTACTTGTTAGCATGGTATCTAGCACATTTTATATATTCTGTAAATATAATCAATTCTCTCTCCTTTTTTCTTTTTTGAGTTGGGGGTCTCACTCTGTTGCCCAGACTAGAGTGCAGTGGCATGGTCATGGCTCACTGCAGCCTCAGCCTCCTGGGCTCAGGGGCTCCTTCTTCATTAGCCTCCCAAGTGGCTAGGACTACAGCAGGCACACACCACCACCCCTGGCTGATTTTTTGTAGAGACAAGGTCCTGCTATGTTGCCTAGTCTGATCTCAAACTACTGGACTCAAGCAATCCTCCCACCTCAGCCACTCAGAATGCTGGGATTACAGGTGTGAGCCACCGTGCTTGGCCACCAATACTCTTCTCACTAAATGTTCATAGTTCTGTGCTGAAAATTCAATTTCTGCCTCCAAGTCAGGCGTTTTAGGTAGACTCACACCAACAGAATATTAGTGGATTAGTCGGTTTTTTAAAGGTTTAATGACTACGTGATTTCCCGAAAAAAATCTTCAACAGTTTTTCTTCCGGTAGCTATTTCTTTTCACTAAGACTTCATCCATCAACAAGTATTCCATATTGACAGATTGGCTTTGGCTACATTTAATACAAAACCTAAATAAACAGTGGCTTCAGCAAGACAGGCATTTACTGAATCTCTTGTCAAATGAAGACCACAAAAAAGAATTCCAGAGACGGCAAGGGTGCTAGGGCCAAGACGTTTTATTCCCTTTGCCTCTCCCTTGTCGATTATAAAATGGCTGCTGCAGCTCCAGGTGGCATGTCTGCATTCCAGACAGGAAAAAGAAATGGGCAAAGACAAGAATCTGAAGTGAAGTCCCTTTAAGGAAGACACCACTTACCACCGTGACCTGTGATAGGGCGTCATTGCTGCTACAGCATCCACCTACATCTCATTAGTGAGAACTCTCTTAAGGCCTCTCCTATTTGCAAGGACGGCTAGGAAATATCTTTTTGTTTTTAATCTAGGCATACTGTCACTGCAACAAAATGAGGAAGTGAGGAGGAAGGTGACAGCAGCATGCAGTAGTGTGCTCCAAATGGCAAATGTTGGCTTGTGAGAGCTGATGGTTCAATTTTCAGGATTTTTTTTTTTTTTTGCAAGCTTGTTGAATGCATTGGGAGCTTGACACTGGCCAAGGCAGGGAGTATTGACACCACAGAAACTGACAAATACCAAAAATTAAGGTCCTGCCACCTGTTGTGGAGAGCCAGGTGTTAAACTTTTACCAACACACTACTGAATGTTGGGTAGGTAACTTGAAGTCCCTGCTACTGAAGGCTTTTTATTTCATTTTATTACATTCGTCGGTTCTTTCTTTCTTTTTTTTTTGTATTAATCATATTTATTTATTTATTTTTTGAGTTGGAGTCTCACTCTGTCGCCCAGGCTGGAGTGCAGTGGCACACTCACAGCCACCCCAGAGTCAACTTGCTGGGCTCAGGCGATCCTCTCCCCTCAGCCTTCCAACTAGCTGGAACTACAGGTGCGCTAACACGCCTGGCTAATTTTTCCATTTATTGTAGAGGTGAGGTCTCGCCAAGTTGCCCGGGCTGGTGTCAAACCCCTGGGCTCAGGCCACCCACTCGCCTCAGCCTCCCAAATAGCTGGGATTACAGGCTGAGTCACTGAGCCCAGCCCATCGGTTATTTCTGATTGTGTGGTTAAGACCCATTGACACTTAGTCATCTTTTGAAGTATTTGGTGTACAAAAAATAATCCCCTTCTTTTTATTCCATAAAGGTGCTAGCAGTACCCATTTATATTGATTTCTTTTTGTTTCTTTCTGCAGAGAATGCACAAGCTGTTCTTTTGTAGTAAGTTAGGAGTGTCGGAAAATGATTGTAAATTTCTGTTCACAACATTTGAGAGATTTTATTTGAAAATATTCTGTTCTGGTGAGATTCAGACATGTTCAGAAATAGCCTCTCAATTCTGTATTTGAGGTAATTTTCATTTCAAGTGGTTGCTAAGACAATCTGCTTTTCTAAGGTATGATTTTACTGAGGTATAAAAATATGCCTTAAAATATTTTCTTCTCTTAAAATTTAATTCTGAAAAAAGAGTAAAGTGAAATGTTGTCTCCTCCTGGTTGTAAAAAAGAGTCAATGGTTTTTCATGGTTAAGGAGGAGGGAAACTTTCTAGATAGGTCTTTTCCCCTTTTCTTTTGAATACAAACAGGTACAAACACTGCACTGACAAGGACAAATAATACCTTCCCTCTAGCTTGAAAGGAGCAATAAGAAGAATGAGTTCAGGACCTGAGCCAGAAACTGAGAAGTAAGCCGCAAGGGTTTGTGAACATGAACCTGCTGAAAGGGTTTTGCCTCCAAGATAGTATTTAAGAGCTGGGTGGGGTGGCTCATGCCTATAATCCCAATGCTTCGGGAGGCCAAGATTGGGAGGATTGCCTGAATCCAGACTGGTCAACATAGGGAGACTGTCTTATTTCAAATCAAAGAGTTAAAAAAAAAAAAAAAGATAGTATGTATGTTATTTATAAATGAGAACTGGAGACAGTCATGTGTCCATTAGCGTTGCTACATGTACCTAAGAAGTTTCTTTTTTTTGAGTCGGAGTCTCACTTTGTTGCCCAGGCTGGAGTGCAGTGGCATGCTGCTCATGTCTACTGCAACCTCAACCTTCAGGGCTCAGGCGATCCTGCCACCTCAGCCTTCCAACCGGAACTACAGGCGTGTGCCACCATGCCCAGCTAATTTTTAAATTTATCGTAGAGATGAAGTCTCACCTTCTTGCCCAGGCTGGTCTCGAATCTGCAGACTCGGGCAATCCTCTTGCCTCCACCTCCCAAAGTGCTGGGATTACAGGTGTGAGCCACCGCTCCCGACTTCTATCTACTTATAAAGCAAAGGTTATTTTTTTAAAAAGGAATCAAAGAATAAAAACTTAAAATGCAACAAATGTCCATCAAATGTCAACCTGTCAATCAAGCCTGAGACACAGAGAGGAATTCATTCAAATTATTTTAAAAATACAATAATCTGACAGTAAATATTTTGGGGGGATACAATCTAAGAAAAAAAAAGAACTAAAAAAAAAGGAAAAATGATTTTCAGGAGTCATGTTATTAATAATATCTGGCATTTGACATTTGAAATTGTTATACAAATGTGCAGTCATGTGCCACATAATGACATTTCAGTGAGTGAAGGACCACACATATAACAGTAACCCCACATAAGATTATAATGGAGCTGAAAAACTCCTGTCACCTAGTGACATTGTTGCCATTCTATGTCATACATTACTCACATGTTTGTGGTGATGCTGGTATTAACTGACTATGCTGCCTGTTGTATAAAAGTATACCACATGCAATTATGCACAGTACAATAATACTTGATAATAAAAGACTATGTTATGAGTTTATATATTGACTATACTATACTTTTATCATTATTGTAGAGTGGACTCCTTCTACTTATTAAAAAAAAAAAAGCCAAACAGTAGCTGTAAAACAGCCTCAGGAGGTATTCCCAAAGAAGGCATTGTCATCATAGGAGATGACAGCTGTCTGCGTGTTACCGTGCCTTTAGGCTTTCCAGTGGGACAAGATGTGAAAGTGGAAGGCAGTGATATTGATGATCCTTACCCTATGTAGGTCTAGGCCAATGTGTGTGTTTGTGCTTTGGTTTTTACCAAGAATAAGTTTAAAAATAAAAATAAAATAAACATTTTTAAATAGGAAAGAGCTTATAGAATAAGAATATAAAGAAAGAAAATATTTGTGTACAGCTGTACAATGTGTTTGTGTTTTATGCTGTTATTACAAATGGATCAAATAGTAAAAGAAAATTGTAAGTTTATAAAGTAAAAATGCAACAGTAAGCTAAAGTTAGGTTATTATTGAAAAAATATATTTCCCCTGGTGTGATTCCGTCCTGCGCATCTGTTCTTTGGAGCAGTAGTCGTTTGCCTCCGTCCGCCTTCTCTCCTACCTAAGTGCATGCCACCACCCCATGGAAGATTCAATGGACATGGACTTGAGCCCCCTGAGGCCCCAGAACTATCTTTTTGGTTGTGACCTAACGGCCGACAAAGATGATCACTTTAAGGTGGATAATGATGAAAATGAGCACCAGTTTTCTTGAAGAACGGTCAGTTTAAGGGCTAGTGCAAAGGATGAATTGCACATTGTTGAAGCAGAGGCAATGAATTATGAAGGCAGCCCAATTAAAGTAACACTGGCAACTCTGAAAATGTCTGTGCAGCCAACTGTTCCCCTGGGGGGCTTTGAAATAACACCACCCGTGGTCTTAGGGTTGAAGTGTGGTTCAGGGCCTGTGCATATTAGTGGACAGCACTTAGTAGCTGTGGAAGAAGATGCAGAGTCAGAAGATGAAGAGGATGAGAATGTAAAACTCTTAAGTATATCTGGAAAGAGATCTGCTCCTGGAGGTAGTGGCAAGTTTCCTCAGATAAAAGTAAAGCTTGCAGCTGATGAAGATGATGATGATGATTTTGATGATGAGGAAACTGAAGAAAAAACTCCAGTGAAGAAATCTATATGAGATACTCCAGCCAAAAATGCACAAAAATCAAACTAGAATGGAAAAGACGCAAAACCATCAACACCAAGATCAAAAATCCATCAAAAAACAGAAAAAAACTCCTAAAACACCAAAAGGACATAGCTCTGTAGAAGACATTAAGGCAAAAATGCAAGCAAGTATAGAAAAAGGTGGTTCTCTTCCCAAGGTGGAAGCCAAGTTCATCAATTAT
The DNA here is from genome assembly GCA_963574415.1 of Tarsius wallacei. Taxonomy (NCBI): domain Eukaryota; kingdom Metazoa; phylum Chordata; class Mammalia; order Primates; family Tarsiidae; genus Tarsius; species Tarsius wallacei. The sequence goes on from CAUYQG010217851.1 coordinate 21,220, forward strand.
GTGAAGACTTGCTTTCGGATGACTGACCAGGAGGCTATTCAAGATCTCTGGCAGTGGAGGAAATCTCGTTAAGAAAATAGTTTAAACAGTTTGTTAAAAGTTTTCCATCTTATTTCATTTCTGTAACAGTTAATATCTGGCTGTCCTTTTTATAATGCAGAGTGAGAACTTTCCCTACCGTGTTTGATAAATGTTGTCCAGGTCCATTGCCAAGAATGTGTTGTCCAAAATGCCTGTTTAGTTTTTAAAGACGGAACTTCACCCTTTGCTTGGTTTTAAGTATGTATGGAATGTTATGATAGGGCATAGTAGTAGTGGTGGTCAGACATGGAAATGGTGGGGAGGCAAAAATATACATGTGAAATAAACTCAGTATTTTAATAAAGTAAAAAAAAAGGAA
>CAUYQG010217855.1:0-11804 GCA_963574415.1 Tarsius wallacei
ACTATTATTGTCCCTTTTAACTGATGAGAAAACTAAGGTATTGAGAGTACAAAGTGACTCAGCCAAGGTAAAAAAGCAGCAAATGTGTGATCTGGGGTTGCAGCCCCAGCGTGTGGCTTCAGAGGCCATGCTAGGCATCACCGTGCCCACCCAGTCCCCTCACACAGGTGAGTGGACATGTTGTGCGTTGGGCTCATACACCTCACACCAAACCCTGTGAAGGTGCTTCCCACCAGGTGGGAGGATGGAAGTGCACACAGGAATGGGTGAACATTGAAGACACCCCCCAAGAGCACTTGTGTGGAAGATGGAGTATGCAGTGGTCAGTGCAAGAAATAAAGTGCTTGGAAAGCTCGTGTGTGTGTGTGTGTGTGTGTGTGTGTGTGTGTGTGTGTGTGTCTGTGTGTCTGTGTGTGTTGGGAAGGAAGGGGAGAGAACTCTTCAAATTATTACTTTTTATATTAAAGATGTGGGGTACAATTCAGGGTTAGGTATACAAATGGTCATTGTGTAGGCAAAGTTTGGGCCTCACTTTAGTCCCCACTTCATCTGGTTTGAGATCAGATATCCTTATTGATGAAGTGGGCCCTTTCTCTCTCCCCTGGCAGTGTCTCACTACTGCCAATTCCTTTTTAATAGTATTATGATGATGGTTCAGGGTCCACTTATGAGTGGACCACATGTGGTACTTACTACATGTGATACTCAGTTCTTTGATTCTGTGATAGATCACTCAGTGTGATAGACTTTAAGTTCATCCAGGTTGCTGCAAAGTTCATAGCACTTCAAATTATTTTAATTTAAATACATATGTTTTGTGTGTGTGTGTGTGTGTGTGTGTGTGTTTCCTCTGCCAGCCTTATATTGTACTCATGGGGTCTGTGGAGGGGAAACAGATGAGCAATGCCAACCTGGGAGAACAGAGGGGGACAGCACCGGCCAAAGCTTTCCAGTAAAACTGAAATCTGATGAAGATTTTAGATGCTTCTACTTTCCAGAAAGCATCATGCTATTGCTCCAAACACTTTTAAAACACTAACATCTTCCATAAGAGCCACAGCATCTCACAAGCAATCCTCCTGCCTTGGACTCCCAAAGTGCTGGAATTACAGGCATGAGTCAACACACCTGGCCACTGTCTGAACTTCTGATAAGGAGTAAGTACATGCTACATGTTTTTACACCAAGCAGGTTGCTAACCCAGGGCCCCTGAGCTGATGTCCCTTGTTGTGGGTCAAACTTCTGTCCGGCCTCACTGATGAAACATCATAACCTGGTTCAGCACCAGAGGGCCATGCCCCAGGCCAGGCTGTCAGCCTGAATTTAAGCAACAGCTTTCCACACCATGACAGAAATGAGACACGGGCATGCCATGGGGCAGGCATTCCCAGGTGGAGCCCCATGGAGCATCAGCATCCTTCAATCACTCACAGCCGCTCCTCCAAGAGAGGGTTGCATGTTGGTCTTAAAGCTCAGGGAAGACATAGACAAAAGTCCACATGTTTGTTTCTGATTCAACAAAGAACTTTCAGGATGCCAATGCCACCTTTTTTCATTTGACCAAGTGGCTACTTTGTCTGGACAGCACCTGTTCACGACTTCAAAGGACAATCTGACCACTGGGACTGGGGTGAATCATGTGAACAGATGGGCCGGGTAGACAAGGCGTGGGAGCTGGGAAGGGTTCTGGAAAACCTGACCTCTCTGCCTCCGCTGGAGATACCAGGGCACAAAGACAGAATGCAACACTTGGTCCATGGATGTCCTGGCCCTCTCCCTGTCTTGTGCTTATTCAACTTTTACATCTAAAGAATAATCCCCAAAACTGTCAAGTTAGACTTCTGATAAGGCCTTTCCCTAACCAACGCTTCAACCAAGACCCTTGTGCCACAGTCACTTTCACCTTCATTCCCTCAGCTTTCACCCTTTCCAGCTTTCACAGCACCAGGTTTCACTCCAAGCTGACAATGCTTTTCACGTTAATCTTTTCTGTTAACTAGCAGTGATTTCATATGGTTTTATAAAATGATATGCTAAACTTTAGTATCCCTGAGACATCAAGACAAAATATACATAATGATCCAGGGAGTGCTATCACATGTGGAATTCACAAAGAAGTTGTGTCAGGTAGGGACTCGCCTGTCTCTGACCCTCAGCCAGAAACAGCCAGGCCTGGAACCAAGGCCAAGAGAGGTCCTAGAAAGGTTGGTAGGGATAAGTGGAATGTCCTGGAGAAGATGGGACTACAGGGGCCTTGACCTGACTCACTCATGTTTTAAAAGCCCACCATGGCTTCTCTCTGGGGCCACTGTCCAAGGCAAGGAGCCAAGTCTATGAGTACTTGAGGAGCTTACTGAAGTCACAGCAAGAGATGCAGGTAGCTTGGATGAAACTGAAAGGAGGGGGCTCTGACAGGAGAAGGGACTAAGTTCCAACATCACTTGAAGCTAGAACTGTAGGGCGAGCTGCTGGATGAAAAGAAAGTCAAAGGACCCAAGAATATGAGACCTGAGCAGCCAGGTTAGCATGTTGTCTTGGGTGCAGAGTCAGCAGGTGCAGGGAGGAGGAGGAAGCTGACTTTGAAAGCAGTGAATTTGAGAGTTCCACTCACCACCTACATAGGGATTTTGTGCAGACATTTGGCTCCATCTACCTGGCATTACTGGGGGTATCTAGACTGAGAGATGAGTTCTGGAGTTGTCAGCAAACAGAAGGAACTTGAAGTAGAAAAGAGGAGCTGGGGAGAAGGTTCAAGCAATGTGACCAGGGCCATTTCAGTTAGAATTTGGAGGACAAGGCTGCATCTGCCGAGGAGGCCGGGATGGGTGGAGAGTGGGTCAGGAAGGAGTCCCTTGAGTGCGAAGTGGGTCAGAAGGGGCCTATGAACATAGGTAAATTTTAAGAGAAGACACAAGGAAAGTACAGAACTCCCAGGTCCGGGTCAGGTACCAGTCTCTACCACAGAGCAGAAACAGATCCACCAGCTAGAAGGGGACTAGAGCATGGGAATAGCATCCCAGCCATAATTGTTCAATTGGTCTTGGTGAGAACGAGCAAGTCTCTCCTTCTACAAAAGCCCAGTGAACTAGGGTCTTCTAGAACAAAGACCTTGGCTTGACACCTTGACACCTATTGATGGCGACATTCATGGTGAGTAACCTCAAAGTCTGGCGCTGACTCCATCTTTTCTCCATGACTGGCAAGCGGATGTCCAGGGACAGCTGGGAGAAGGGGTGGCTGGCAAACCAGAGAGCAGGTGAGGCAGCCCAGGTAGTCTGCCAAAGTGGGGAAATCTGGAAGGGACCCCAAACCAGGTGTCCAGGTGTCCAAGTCTTGGGAAGTATCCATGGAGAAGCTGGCAGGAGGTAGCCCTGATGTCCATTACAAAAGAATTCTGAGCTTGGAGTCTTGATTCCCACCAGACAGAGAGTGAGGAGGAAGGGATCCCGGTAGGTCAGGCTCCCGGAAAACTGGTGAGTGGTTGCTTGCATGAAGTGTCATGCTTCTGGGTGTGGAGACACTTTGAAAAGTTTTGGAGAGATGCAAAGCTAATTTCCAACCAGCTGTTTCTCCCCTACTAACCATCCATGGAGTGTAACCCAAGCTTGACTTTCATCAACATAAACTAAGTCTCCACTTACAGATTTGCATGACTTATGTGAGACAGTGATTAATATGCTATAATCTTTTGTCTCTTGGCCAAAGATGACACATTTTTCATATGCCATTCTTATTCTCTTTCTGATTGAAAACCCGAGTTTGTCTACAAATCACAGTTAAAATGCATATTGCTAGAATATGATTATCTTTGATTCTGTAATTTGTCTTTGTTCTTCAGTTCCTTATTCTTTCATGCCATTTATTAACTTATTACTCAGCAGTAATTTATTAAAACTGTTGAGTTTTCTGTCCTACCAGGGAGAGATCACAGAGCTGCATGGTTTCTTCCCTAAAGTTGTGAAATGGAAGGAAAGTGTTGAGTGGGCCTGTGACCTCATGTCATGGTGGTCAAGGACTGATTGCCTGAGCCAGCCCATGGGGCAGGAGTTATATGGTCCTCAGAAGCAATTTGTTGCCAGCGTATGGGGTCAGTTTGCCACATGTTTCCAAAGTGTTCTGTTAGAAGGCTATGCAGAGGAGAAAGGATGAGGGAAGGCTACTCTGAAAGCAGGAGGTAAGGATGTGCCCTGGGACACCAGGGTCACTGCTGTAGTCAGGGCCTACCAGGCCTGGACCAAATGACCATGACTGTTTCTGGATAAGACCTAGAGTTTTTGGAGGATGTAAATACCTAATGCCTCTAGCTTGAGTATTGAGCCATCTCCATGACCCTGCAGGGTTGAGCACCAATGCACCATTCCATCTCACCTCTGGGCTTTTCCTGTGTATGGGTGACCCATAGCATCTGGTATGCCACTGAGCTGCACACTAGTTGGAGTTTTAATTTGGAAATTCTAGACTTTGCATGGATCTGAGACCAGAGTTGCAAAGAAGAGAAGCCATGATGACTTGTAAGAGCAAAAATGTGATTAGAAGTTTTGGGGGGCCTGGCATGGTGGTTCATGCCTGTAATCCCAGCACTTTGGGAGGCCAACACAAGAGGATTGCCTGAATCTGTGCATCGGTGACCAGCCTGGACTACATGGTGAGATTTTTTCTCTTTGATACATCAAAAAATTATCCAGGTGTAGTAGAGTGCTTCTGTAGTTCCAGCTACTTGTAAGGTTGAGGCCTAAGTATCACCAGAATTCAGCAGGTTGACGCTGGGGTGACTTAATGTGCCACTACACTCCAGCCTGGGTGATGGAGTGAGATTCTGACTCAAAAAAAAGATAAAAGTTTTTTAGGACCCCCAAAACCTTCAGTACATGTAAGAACAAGACCCAGTGCAGAAAGCATCACAGTTGGAGGTGATGACACCCAAACATTGGGGGAATTCTTCCATGAGCAACCCCATGGCTGCCACCTGTCATTGGTCCCCCTGCCCTTGAGTGGGCTGCAACATGTGCCATGAGGCTGTGCAGAGCTCAGATGCCTTGGTGGTGTCTCTCCCCAGACCATCTCCCCATACACCATGGTGGGCCCTAGCCCCTGCATGGTCTCTAACTGTGAGGGAGACCATGTCACCACATGCCTTCGTGGACCCCAGCCCCTGTGTGATCTCTAGCTATGAGGGAGGTTGTCTCCTCACAAGCCATCATGGCCTTTAGCTGGGAGGGAGGCTTGAATATTCCTCATTCTCTATCTCTTAAATATTGGTGTAATCGGATTCACAATTTGGAAAGTTGTCAAAATGTGGAAAGAGTGTTTAAAGTGATTTGGAGCAGTCATTAGGCACAGGGATCCACCACGGCCCTTGTGTTTTTTGTGGTATGAGTTATTTGGACTGGTCATTGTTGTCTGGAGTGTAACACTTGAGATCAAGGAAGACACCAACTTTGAATGCTCCTGAGACATGTCATGCATGGCTTGAGAAGGTAACGCAGAGGTTGAGTTTTTGGAAAATGCAGCCTGTGAAGCTCAGCTGCAGAAATGATCACTGGACATCTGTTATGCTGGGAATTTCCACAAATAAATGTTTTAATTTTTCTTTTTAGGAATGGTGACTGTTAATGCATGTTGAGACCTCAGAGTAGATCAGGGAGGGATACATTTCTAGGCTAAAATTATCTTTCCCTGACATAGAAATAATTTGTCACCCTTGAAAACTGACATGCAAAAATGAAAGTGTTTAATGCTTCTCAGGACTTGAAAATTGCTCAACTCAAACTCACCACCCCATGTTTTCCAAATATATCCTTTCTTCCCCTTGTTCAGTATCTTGGGATAGATTTTAAAACTGAATGCTCACCCGAGACAATCACATTGGGCATGAGACATCAGCACAAAGTCACGAATGCCCATGTGAGTGTGGCCCTCCCAAACCCTGTGCATCAAGACCGTGGCCACTGAGGATCTGAGATGGGTTGCATGCACCCTGCACAGTATTGGGCTGATGGTCTATCCATGTCCTCATACCCCAGTCAACGTGTCACCTCTGCATGGAAGGACAGTGTTCTGGCATGGCTCATCTGCACAAGGCCGAGTCTGGACCACTCCAGGGTGGGCCCTGCCCCTCAGAGCCCCGAGGAGCTTGGGTCATCATGATTTCACACAAAACCAAGCAGTTCACAAATTCTTTTTTTACTGAATATTGTTAAGAAATGCTCACTTCGCTTTTTAAAGTTTCCTCATCACTGGATACAACACCCAGAAGGGAGCAGTCCTAGCTGAAGGGAAGAGAGTGGTGTGGAATTTGCCAATGCATTGCCAAAATGCATTGCATTTTCTAGTGAGTGATCTGTTTTGCATCATGGATTCTTCTTAAACAAGAATGGTGTATTTTAACTGCTTGATTCATGTTATTCTTAATTCAGAGGCTTCTTTGCACCATAAGGAATTGATTGTTCACCAAAAGGACTGAGCCCAAAGGAAGAGATCCCTGCTCTGATGGAGTGTAGTTGTGTATGAACGTGTGTGTAAGTCAGTCTCCCTGGCTTGGTCTTGTCTATGTGTAGCTTAATCGGTATTTCTGAATTTCCTTTTAAATAAAATACATGTAATATTACTTTTGCAGTCTATTTCAGGAGAATCACATTATCTCTTGAACCCTCATCAATAAACTGGAATCAATTATCTGACCTAAAAGGAGAAACAACCCTGGGGCATGAGCTGAGCATTTTCACAAAATTCTCCAACCAGACAGCCTTTGCTGACTTTCCCGGTGATTTGCTTTATAATAGTTACACTCTATGTCCACATTATTCTCTGTTACTATGATATAGAGGATTAATACCACAGCAAGCATGACATATCTGAGACTGTAAAAGATGTTGAAAATAGAGTTGTTTCTGGAGGCTTTATAAATGCCTCTGATTCATTTGTTTGAATGTTGTCAATATAAAGCCAGAAGCTCATTCGGAAGAATTTCATGTTACTCCCTCCTTCTCTTCATCGTTTTTCCACTTAAAGCAAGTTGTGGCGTACAGGAATGCAGCAGCTGCAAACCGCATATCCTATTCTAGGCTTGACATGGCTGGAACCCACAAAAGACTTCTTGACTCCAGCAGCAGCAGGGCTCTGGGCTGCACTCACACACCTGCAACCGTGAACATCCCCCTCTGGCTCTGTGTCTCCTCTGATTGGCTGGAAGTGACATCCAAGAGGCTAACAACATGACGCTGGACAAGCCCAGGTGCCCGCAGTGTGGACAAGTGATGTGCACCTCATTAATCTTTCAGAATCTATCTGCTACAAGGTTGAAGTTAAGAATAGATGGAAGAGGTGCACACAACGTGAGCAGCTATTAGTCCCTTTGTTCTAGAAAGTCCACATGCAGGAACAGTCAGGGCCACCATAGACCACTCATCAGAGTGCAGTTCTTCAGGTGCATCTGGAGTTCTCTTTATTCATGATTGTTTGCCCAAATGGAGGCCAGGGGCATGCGTGGCCCCGGTCAGGAGTGCTTGGCCCTGTGACTCCTCACCTTATCTAAGCAGCGGTTGGCCATATGGGCTGTAATGTTGACAGCTGGAAGTGCTAGGTCACAATCGCCCTTGCAGACAGTAGATTGCCATTAGGAATCAATACAGAAATCCTAACTCCTACAGCACCATTTGAACAGGTTATTTCAGTCCAGATGTGCTACTGTAGCAAAATGCCACCAACTCGGTGAGGTATAAATAATGTGAATTTATTTCTCACATTTCTGGATGCTAGGGAGTCCAAGATCACAGTACCACCAGATGCAGGGACTGGCGAGGGTGGCAGAAGGTGGAAGAGGGAAAGAGACAAGGGCACTCCCTCCCACCTTTAAAAAAAAAAACCTTTTTGTAGAGATAGGGTCTCACTATGCTGCCCAGTCTGGCCTTTAATTCCTGGCCTCAAGTGATCCTCCTACCCGGGCCCCCTAAAGAGCTAGGATTACAGGCATGAGCCTCCAGTCACCTTGTTATAATGTCCCCAATTCCGCACATGAGGGTCCCACCCTCATAACATAACCACTTCCTCAAGAGCCCACCCGTTAACACTATCACAGTGGCAATTCATTAGCAACATGGGTTTTGGGTAACACATTCAGACCACAGCACTGGGACTCATTTATTCCATACATAGTTTAAGTTAGTATTACTCAATCATACCAGTGACACTTCTGGCACTTCTTTCTTAATTCTGCTCAACAAGCACTTTTCAACCACTTAGTCCATGCCAGACATTCTACCAGGTCAGTGGAATCCCAAATTGAATCTGATGGTAAACCTGGGAATTAGCTGCCTGATCAGGGAAAGTCTGCCTCCAGGGACAAGGTGTTCTGGGACCAGCATTCAGGCAGTACTCACCAGATGCAGGCGCTGTCCTTCACCCTGTTACACACCATCTCTGTTCATCTTCATCCTATGGAGTAGTGTGTCAGTCAGGGTCAGCTAGGTTTTGTTGAAGTAACAAATATCTTCCAATCGTGAGAGGTTTAATACAGCAAACATTTATGTCTGGTCAATAATGTGCCTTTTGTGAACTGTAGTCTCCCCAGATGGCTCCCCACATGGACTGACCCCACTACTGTCAGCATTCTGTCCACATGCAGTTCCACAGTATAAAGGGCAGGGCAACAATGTGTAAGGAAATTGAGCAGTGATGGTTAACACTTCTCCCCAGAAGTGATCCATTTGACTGTTGCTCCCACGTTATTGTCCTGAGCAAGTCACATGATCGTGACTATTTTCCAAGGGGCTGGGAGGTGCTGTCCTCCCACCCACAGCTGCAAGGAGAATGGAGCCTACTCTATGGACCAAGTCAGACATGGGTGACAGAAGCCCTCGGCACTGGCAGGGGATTGTGCTAATCCTGGAACCCAGGCAGCCCTTCTGTACAAGTGCCATGTAAACATCCTGCTACACGGTAGTGTGGCATTGCCTCCAGAGCCCATGGAGGTGTCGGGGGACATTTAGCCCCAGGGACCCCACAGGTCATGGCCATGCCTCTCTGAGGCAGAGGAGGAGATTAATAGAGGTTCTTGAGACCTGTGTCCAGTGCAGGGCAGTGCAGATGAGGACTCGGAGTGCAGTCAGGGTGCAGGGTTCCACATGGCCACACACAACTGAACATCTGGACACCCAGTTCATCTGTGGGGGTCCCTACCCAGGCCACTGGCCTCTGATTCACCTTGAAGCAGCCTGGTTGAATTGGAATAGCAGGTGCTTTTTCTTCCTTCCTCAAAGCTCCTCACCTTTGTTACAATGCTGAACCAGGGACAGGTTCACTTTTTCAGGCTTGTCTGGGACTGCAGAGGACAGCTGTCCCTGAGAGGCAGGTGATAGATGCAATTTTTTACTGTTTATTTACCCAATTAATTTACATTGGCTAGGTTCAATAATTACATATTGTCAATGTTTCCAATGTTGATTGCAGGGTTAAAAACTATAATGCTCACAATTGCAGCTTACAGTCTGTCAGCCACACTCCTTGAACCTGGGCTATATTTTCAGACTCTCAGTGTTCACTTGAATTGGCTTTTATTATAATGTTTCTAAATACTTGTCAACAGGAAGGTGAGTAGAAGTTTCTTATGCTTATGCCATCCATGCAGCCACAAAACTACAACTGGTTTTTAAATAAAGCACAAACAAAATTTCAAATCCTATATCATTCAAATTGAGACCTAAATGTAATGTGACAGCTGAAATTGTTTTGTTAAAATACATTTGGAAAAGGACAGGAAGGCTAGCCTGGCCCATAATCTTATATTAGCTGTCCACAGTGCCTGTAATCACATAGTCGAGGGTAATTCAACTAACATTCAAATACCCGGGGGGAGGGGGGCAGTGGTAACATGGTCATTCACTTTCTTCAATGTCTCTGTTTTGGATTTCTGGGAGAGTCCAGAGTCCTCTGGTTCCACAAATATTTGATACTGATTTTACCACCAAGAAGAAAGTTTGCAGGTTCTAAGTTTAAGCAAATGCACAAACCAATGCATTGCAAACAAGGTAGAGCCCACTGGGGACTGACGTGTTATCAGGTAACCTGGCTTTTCTAGAATCTGCCTCTCTTTCTGCCAGTGCAGACGTTTAGACTTGGCTGGTGATTGGAAATAATGTGGCACTACCTAGTCATTTTTGAGTCAAAGCCTATGTGTATCTGCTAGTGTAAAATCACATGCAGTTCTTTTATCCCTTAATAGCTGTACAAAAACAGTGTGACACCCCAAATATTACAGAGCACATTTATTACTTTTTGGAAGTCTTAATACCTCTGCTCTGACCATTAGTCGGCTGAATAATCTCATTTGGACAACTCAGGGTTAAAATGTTATAATGCATAGACCCATGCTTTGGGCCAGGGAGGAAATGGGAATTTTAAGAAATAAATGGGCACAGATTCTGGTTATTTATAATCTTCAAGTAAACACTAAAACAAGGTCAACACTGAAGTATCTGAGGTTTATTAAAATGATATTGGATATTATTTAAGCTACATGTGATAAATTTTTTATGTGAAAAAAATGGAGATTCAAAGTGACTGGAAACAAATGTCAGATTCATGGACTTCCTCTAATTCATCTACTTAGAAAACATAAAAGAGAGTTTGGTGCTTTTGAGTATCTTTAACAATATTACTTTGGAAGAGCAATGCCTTTCCATTTTCAAGCTCCGATGTCAGTTCAGTTGAAGTAAGGTAATTTAAAAAGTTGTTACCAGCTGCAGCTGCTTATTTTTGTAAGTCAGAAGATTGCTGATACTGTACAAGGTGAAGAAATTACAATAAAAATGAATGATAAGACAAACATGAGTCCAGTTAATAACCCCAATTAAAATGTTGATTAATCAAACCTCCCAATTTTTTGATTGATTGATTTTTTGCTAAATGTTCATCTAAACTTGAAATATCCAATTAATTTATATGACTCAAACACAACTTTTTAAAATCTCTCTCTCTTTTAATAACCCTGGGCTTTAAGAAAAAATAAATTCAGGAATGTTATCCTGCAATAAAAAGTTTTAAATATATTTAAATAATATCTCTTGAAAAGTATGAACAGAGATATGAGAAATAAGGTTTAAAATAAAAACAAAGTCCTTTTGGCTAAAGATCAGGACATAAGCATAGAAAGCTATAAAGCAAACTTTAGGATGTGGAACTATCTTTGAGACAACAGGTGGGAACTTAATCCCTGGGAGGAGGCTATTGTCAAAATGTTTGCAGCATCCTCAAAAGTTTATGTTGAAGTCCTCACCCTCAGGGTAAGATGGCCCTTTGGAGGTTGAGTAGGTCATGTGTGTAGAGCCCTCTTATGAGAGGAATGCCCTTATATATGAGAACCCAGAGAGTTTCCTACTCTTTCCCCATACAGTGAACCAGGAAGTTGGTCTGTACCCAACACAGTATCTACCACGCCTTGGTCTTGGACTTCCCAGTCTTCAAAGCTGGAATAAATAAATGTCTATTGTTTAATAGTCACCCAGTTCATGGTATTTTGTTAGAACAATCTGAATGGACTTAGAGAGGGGTGAGAAAGAAAAAAGTGTCAGCATATGAAATACTCTGTGTTCGTATCTCTAAGGGTCTTGAGGCTGTAATGGAGGGTGCCTGCTAGACTTTGAAACATAGACCTTGTTTGATGATTAACTATAAATTTTCTTTATGCCTGGGCTCGGTGGCTCAACGTGTAATCCCGTGGTTTGGTAGGCTGAGGTGAGTGGATTGCCTGAGCCCGCGGGTTCGAGACCCGCCTGGGCAACTTGGCGAGACCTCATCTCTACAATAAA
>CAUYQG010217858.1:0-13422 GCA_963574415.1 Tarsius wallacei
AGTTCCAGCTACTTGGAAGGCTGAGGCGGAAGGATCGCCTGAGCCCAGCAGGTCGAGGCTGCAGTGGCCGGGAGCGGCCACTGCACTCCAGTCTGGGCGACAGAGTGAGACTCCAACTCAAAAAAAAAAAAAAAAAAAAAAGGCTAGATGTAGTGGCTTGTGCCTGTAGTCCCTACTACTCAAGAGACTGATGCTGGAGGATCGTTTGAGTCTAAGAGCTGGAGGCTGCAGTGAACCATTATTCTGCCATTGTACTCCAGCATGGGCAACAGAGTAAGCTCCTTACTCAAAATAAATAAATAATTAAATAAATAACAAAATAAAATAAAACTCAGCAATAAAAGAGAGTTTGCTTTCTCGGTTCTAGCATTTAACCACTTAATCGTTTAGAGATTGGAAAACCTAGTTTACCTTTGAGGAAAGTTTAAGAGCAGTCGTTTTTTGCAAATTCTTCTTATTTCTACTGTCTTTACTTTACACTTTTGGAGCACAAGTCCTTCTAGATCCAGAGCCAAGGAAAAAGTCAAGTTGTTTAAAGTATCCTTTATTTGAACAGAGATAGGGCCTGTACAAATGTATGAATTAGGTGAAATTGCCTTTAACATCCTTACCAAATTTATCAATACCATGTGATCCTTTGTCCTGATCTCTATTAGAACCCCCAGCATAGCCTAGAGACATTACATGTAATATAATCTCTCCTCCCCTTTATTGAACAGCTTTATGCATTATCTTCTTTAAAAAGCAGTTCTTTGATAAAGGAGTTAGCTGGTAATCCACTTGGGCACTTGGTTATCTCTGCTTTCCCAACACAGTTCTCTTTCAGTTGTAAATTTGACCCAGTTACTAACAGAGAGAACTACTGAAAAATATAACTGTGGTCATTAGACAATTTCCTTCCCCAAACTTGGTATTGTTATATCTTTGTCCTTAACTAAAGTCTCAGCAAAGCCCATAAGAATATCAATTTTTATCTGTAAATACATACGACGTGAAAATTAGATATGTTCCCACTACTGTGGTTCCCAAAGATGATTGAATTTAAACAATGAAATAAAATCCACTTTTAAAAAACCAGTGATTGGAAGGTAAACTCTGACAGATTAAGGAGCAGTGTACTCTCATTCAAATGTTCCTGCAGGATAAAGGAATGTTTTCCTGTAACACTGTAGAATGTACTGTGGCTGACCAGATCTTTTCATGGTTCCTTCCATAAGAGAAGCCCAAAGCATTGAACCCCAGAGGAAATTTAATAATAACCCCTAGTATAAGTCAATATTACATCATTTTTAAGTTGGCAAAATAGGAATATAACTGACAGGTTAAAAACAGGTAAAAAAATTAACAAGTGTCTGAGAATTATTACTTGCCTGGCATTGGACTAGGATCAGTGATAGACATAAAAGACATATCAGACACTTTTCAGTCTACCAGCATTTAAATGACAGTTTTCCATTTTAAAGTTAAAAAAGCAATAGAGTCCACACTCTCCCTTCTTAGTTGTCCCACAGGTCAGACCTCACTTCCTCTGACTCTTATCCAGAAACATTTTGAACATTCTGCCTTTCAGCCCAAATGTCCACAGTACTTTCTGATCACAGCTGCTCCTGAATAGTTTCTGGCCATACTGAATGAAGGCAGAATGCCTCGGTGGCCCCACAGGAAGCCTTCTTCTCTTGGGAAAGTCCCAAGCTGCTACTTCCTCTGCTCAGCTGACTCTGCCCTGGCACCTGCTGCCCCTCTTGTCTGAGGTCTGGGCACAGCGGTAGCAGCTGGTCTTGGCCTGCCAGCTGGTATCTGAGTAATTGTTCTTCGGCCTCCTTCCAGTTTCCAGTCTCCTGAAGGTGCTCCTGCTGAGCAGAAGCACCTGGAGCACAGGTGTGCCCATGGGATGTGATGCTGGTGACACCGGAAGCAGGCACAGAAGCCTCTTCCTCTCGGGCAGCATGGCGGCTGACCTTCCTTCTGGACACCCCATTCACCGACTGGTGGGGCAGCTGGGTCAGCTTGCCCGTTGTCACCTTCATCCTCATCTCTGTGGAGAAAACACGTAAGGGGAGAAGTTTATTGCGTTTTCAACCGGTTGACTGCACATCGTACATATTTAGCACTTCTGACAAGATATTGTCAAATAATTGAAGATTAAATTGTATCAGCTCATCAATTTCCAAATATCTTTGGAAATGTGTTTTTTCTTAAAAAAAACACAATAAAAAAGAAACAATAAAAGTATCCCGTGCTCAATTCGGACTAATACTAAATATTTAATAAAAGTTTGAAAAACTTTTATGTATTTGATTTTATAAAAATATGATTATAAACACATATAGAGATAATATAAAAATACAAATAAGCATCTGTCTATATGAGTGTGTACGCGTATAGATTGTGCAGTAATAGGACAAAAGGAACATTGAACTCAGGTTGCAAAGTTGGAGTTCAAGTTCCCCTTCTGCCAGCTGGTTTTGTGACTTTCATCCTGTCAGCCTCTCTGGGCTTCAGTTGTATAATTTTATTTTATTCACAGATGCTGCTTAACAACTTACTAAAATGCGTTTCATTTCAGCAACCTAGTTTTAATTGTTTTCCCCTCTTGACATTTTACTTGTATTTTACTCTATTAAACAGAATTAAAAACCAACTCAGAAGAGTTCAATATTGGTAAACAGATGATCTGGATACCACGCAATACTGTGTAAAGATAAAGACAGCGATGCAAAGTTAAGAAGAATGTTCGATGAGATGCATGCATGGGAGTATGTCATGCACACAAAGGTCGTCTTTCATGTGCTTTATGTGAAAAAATAAATAAAACCTGTCTAACTCCTTGGATGTAGGTGTCAATAGTGTCATCTACATTTACTGTCCCTGCTTTTTGCATAACTACCACCAAATTCATTAATCACTCTTTTATATACAGTGTAGACGCTAATTTATTAACCTTTGTAAGATGTTTTACTATTAGTTTACTGAGAGCTGTGTTGGTTTATGTTAGGACACAGTAATCCTGTCTATATCATATGATAAGAGATCGTATTGGGTAAGGAATACTAATTTTGTACTTCAGTTTAATCTAACAGTGGATGGAAAATGAGGTGAAGGTGGGAACAGGTAATAACCTAATATAAATATACATAAGGTGCTTTTGATTTGGAGCAACAAAATGAGATAAAGTAATCATATTGTTCATATTGTTTCTATGACATATCAATTAATATTATGATAAGCCCATGTTATTCATGGCTTCTCTCTTCTTTCCACAATCTTTTCGCCTAGCATGCATCTGCCACAGCCACCAAACTATGGGGTGATTCTCTTGCTTAGAGCTATGAGAACTTTTAAGTTACCCTAGTTTTCCTATGGGATCTGCAACTCCTTCCAGAAGTGTTTCTTGACAGCTCAGACTACATTGATTTATGCCTCAATACCTGTTGTCTGGAGTTTCTCATTTGACCTGTACAGCTGCTTCTATTCTTGGTCACCTTTCCTTGTGTGACAGTCTCATCTTCCTCTTAGGACTTTGAATTCCTTCAGGGAAGGAATTTTTTTTCCCCATCCCCCTTGTCCCCTCATTACTCCCAGTCTTATGCCCAGCACTGAGCTTGGTATCATCTCTATAATTACTGCTCCCACCAGGTAGAAAAGACATAGTTTATCAGGCTCAGCAAATAACCAAAGAACAAGAATAATAAATTGTCAGATAGAAGCAAACTTGAAAAGGGTAAAAAGGCTTTGAATTTTAATCCCTTGGTAAAACCAATAGCACTTCATATAAGAGGAATCAAACACTGCAAGTCACCTATTTTCAATCCATTGAAGACATTGTTATCCTGTTTTTGAGAGACCTTCATCGGAAATCTTTCCCCCCTTGTTCTTCAAGTCTGCATCTATTCATAAAAGACTAACACAAGCATAGCTTTCCTTTGCAGCCCCAAAAACATTTAAAATTTTCCCATGAATTATTTACATGGCAGCTCCAATCAGCAACATACCTGACAGACTCCCCAGCTGAAATGAAAGTTCACTGTGTAAAGGTGCCCAGGGAGGCTGGCCGCCTCCCACTGTGAGGTTATAGACAGAACTAAGTCAGCACACATTATATGTCAGTGCCGACATCAGAAGGAATCAAATCCTTTGATCTCGGACCTCCACAGGAAGCTTAGATCTCAGACAAATTAGATAAAAAAATGAATTTATAGCAGATATGTGTCCTAAGGCATTCAGCTGAATGTTTGGGTTTTAGGGAAGGAAGGATAGTGAGTATCAAAACATGTGAATTGGTATGCCTCCTTTCCACCTCCGCCTTGTTGATGAGTCCCCATTAAAATGGAAAGATGGGCTTTTAAATTGTCCCTCCATGCCTCTTAGAGTCCCACTGGTGGATTTGATTAAGTTTTAGGAAAAATGGGATAAAATACAGGAAACATATATCTCTTCTCTGCAGAAAGGAGGTCTCACTGGTTTGGGGCTTTTCTAGGTCCACCCACAGTCAGCTATAACTTCTCCAACTATCCTTAACCTCTTTCGATTTCCAAAACTCTCTTGAGTAACAAATATACACTACGCCTGTTATTTTGAAATGTTATGTAGGTACTAGTTCCTGGCTTCTTTTGCGATGAGAACATTAACAATGGAGCTCCCCTTTCTCCCTACTTCCCCCAGCCTTCTTTATGTCTTCCCAACCCAAGTGTAGTATTCAGTGTTAAATGACCCAGATTCAGGGCAGAAGATCCAATAGAACTGCCTGGAGCTCTGAGCCTAAGCAGGGACAGATGCAGAGAGATGGACAACTGATCAGCCAACCAAAAGAATATCTGCCACCTTGATTTCTCATTTGTCAATAAGGGCAGTAGTCCAGCCCACATATTAGAGAATGTATATACTATTAATAAACACTAGCACCCTGTGTGCTGCCTAGAGTATTTGTTCCCTTAAGTGAAAGCTTATTATTTGTTTTTAATAAGTAATGCATGACAAATCAGGAGGTATAAGAATTAGAGAAAGATTTTAAAAAGGAAAAATGCCTTTAGTCCCACGTATATCATAAGTGATCTCCATTTTATTGTATTTGTGATACTCTGGCAATGGATATGTTTAGGAAACCTAATTTAACTCACTAATCCATCTGGAATTTCCTTTGATTTTTTTTGGAATATGACTCTAGATTGATAAATATTCTAAATAGACAAATTTACTGGCCCCATTTATAGACTAATTTTCATTATTTTTAAATTTTATGTTTTCTTTCATCATATATTACATTTCTGTATTAAATATCTATACCCATACTATCTAACTGTGGCTATTTCTACTAATGTGCACATATAGTCTTGTTACAGAACCATATTGTCTTAAGGAGAGTAACATAAATATTATAAATATTATTTCCCGGATAGCGCTACTCATATCCACTACCATCAAATTTATTTATTTTAGAAAATTGGCTTTGCATCATTGGTAGTTTTCTGATAAACTTTAGAATCTTATGCTACTCAACACTGTAATAAGTTATTGGAATTGCATTAAACCCATTCATTTGGTAATAACTGAGGTCTTTACAATATTAGTTAATCCAATTAGAAACATGTTGTAATTCCCCATGTATTCAAATCTTATTTTTAAAACTATTTAATAAAATATGGTTCATTTGTATACCATACCTCTCATTAAGATTTTTTTTCCCCAGACAGCATATCCTTTGGTCACTATTGCATATTTAACATAACATATACAATTGGCTTATTCAACTTTTAGACTGACGTATTTAAGTAAGTTATTCAAAGTTGTTTATAAACTATAGCAGTTAATGTTTGACTCTTTTAAGTTATTTTAAAAAAACATTATCTACAAGCCATCTCCAACACTGTTCTCTTAATTTTGTTTTATATCTGGTTTCATGTCTTAGGATTCATATATATATATATACAGATATATAGGTATATATAGGAACCCTATAAATTATATAATGTATATGTTGTAAACTTATGGTGAGAATGAGTTATGTGTTTTGCCTTCATTTGAGTAGGAATTCCTCTAATTTTCCATTGTTAAATGTAATATTAGATTATTTTTTGAAATGGGGGCTTTACTATGTTGTGCAGGTAGGAGTGCTATGACTATTCACAGGCATGATCGTAGCTCACGGCAGCCTTGAACTTGTAGGCTCAAATGATCCTCCTACCTCAGCCTCCTGAGTAACTGAGACTACAGGTATGTGCCACTGCACCCAGCTCTTTATCTTATATAGTGGGCATGTTCTTATTCCTGATTTTTAAGAGTTTTTTTATGAAACAGGTGCTATATTTTATTCATGTTTTCAAGTAGGGGATGTTCATATCTCTTTTCTTATATGACATGGGCATAATACATATTAATAATTTTCAAACACAAATGTAGTTTTATTCCTGGGAACTTGAGACAGTTTCTAGTCCTCAGCTGTTTTGTTCTTCTCTGCTTCCAACAACCGGAGACCATCCCTCTCCCTGTCATCCTTATAGAATTGAACTTACAAAACATAAATTGATAGTCCTTTTAATTTTACAATCACAAAACCAACAATACACAGTCAACAGTTCTCTAAAGTGGTAGGGATAAGTGGGTGATCATAATTACACATGCATGGTAGCCAGACTATTTTACAGTTCGGTTTTCCATTTCCAACATTCAGTGCACAGATTTCACAAAGAAAAGTGGACAGTGGACAAAGATCAGTACGTGACTCGGAGAAGGCAACTCTGAGGTTTGCAGCAGTGGCTGCTCTGCAAAGACAGAGGTGGTGCAGGGAAACTGGAAGAGGAAGCTACAGTAGCCAGCAGAAAGCATTGCCTGGAAGCAGAAGGCACATTTTGTCCATTGTCAGGATCCAGATTATGTACAGTCATCACCCTGTTGTTAACTCTGTGGACCTGGATAAAATATTGACCTGTCTATTAGAAAATGTAGGGTTTTTTTTTTTTCAGCTGTTGTAAGAACTGCTGGAATCTAGCGACCTCTGGAAAGGATCAAAGGAAAGAAGGGGGACTCATTTCATCTCTGTCTTCATTCCTTGCTCAGTAAAAGTTATCAGTGGTCAAATCTCCTAAATCCCCATGGTAAAAGTGCTACTAGGATTATAAAAGATGCAGAATTTATACCCAAGGATCTGGATACCATGAACACAAATAATTATATTACATATAAAGGGCATTATGGGAACAAGAGGGAAGTGTTATAAAGTTGAGAGAAGGGAACTTCCAGATAACAAAATTTGAAAAAAAGTATTTGATCTGGATTGTAATGAATGGGAGACTTTGGAAATGTGGATATACTAGAGAGGGACATTTTGATATGGGAAGGCCTATGTTGTGTACGAGGAATACTGTCTTGGAAGGAAAGACATAGGGAGTGGAGGAGTAGCCACCTATAAGGAGTGCATTTGATAAGGTTGAACTGAAGGCATAGCTGTGAAGAGAAGTGTGAGGGGGAGATAACAAAACAAAGACACTGAAGACGTAAAAGGTAAAACTTGGCAAGTAAGAGGGCGGGATGGGGGAAGGAGAACTAGGAGTTAATGGAAACTCTGAGGTGTCTAATCTGGAAGATTTGGGAGCTATTAGCCAATTTAGGGGATCAAGGGAACAAATGAGAAGGTGTGATGCAAAACTGAGCTTTAACAGAGAAAGCAGAGCTCCTTTCCTGGAATTTCTATGACCTGAGTTCATGTGTACTGGACATCCAAGCCCTTAGCAAATGAGTTCTGAAAGAGTGTGACCCGATTTAGAAGTCACTGGGACAAAATATATAACTTAGATAGTGATATTTTTCTCTCCTTTAGCATTCTTTCTCATATTTAAATTCTTAAATACACACTGTTGTGATCAGTTTACACTTAATTGTTTGTTACCTGGAGTCGTTCTCTAATTTTCACCCAAATATTATTCTTGTGTCCCAACCATATTGAAAATCCATGAAGGACCAGATATCATCTCTTTGTAACTGCACAGCAAGAACCTTAT
Source organism: Tarsius wallacei (assembly GCA_963574415.1). NCBI lineage: Eukaryota > Metazoa > Chordata > Mammalia > Primates > Tarsiidae > Tarsius > Tarsius wallacei. The sequence continues at coordinate 7,995 of CAUYQG010217858.1, forward strand.
AACATACTAAATAAACATCAGGGGATAAAAAAATAAGTACTTATTTAATATTCACTGGAAGATAAAATCTAATTGCATTCATTGTCATTTCTGCTGGCTCTCACCTAAATGTTAGAAAAATGAGTAATAGCTTCTGCCAGAGTTTCTCATCCTTAGAGTTATTGACATTTTGAGCTAGCTCATCTATTCCGAGTGGGTGGTCTTGTGCATTGTAAGATGCTTAGAGCATCCCAGATCTTTATACACAAGATGCCAGTAGTGTTCTCCTTCTCCCAAGCTGTGGCAACAAAATGGTTTCCAGACATTACAAATGCCCTCTGAAGGCAGGGTGATCGACTGTTCCAATTTGTCTGAGACTGAGAAAATTCCTGGGACATAAGACTTTCAGTTTTAAAAACTGGGACAGTTCAGGGTAAACCAAGAAAACCACTCTGTGCAGGGGACCAAATTGTTCTGGTTGACAGCCACAGGCTTGAGGAAACAGAAAGTCATCTAGACAATGAATTCCAAAGATCATACATGCTACTATGGGGTGGCACATTCAGTATTTTTTTAATCAAGTGAGGAAAATACTCATTTTGATTGAGGAGAGAAGGGTTGAGGACAGTTTTTTAAAAAAAAATTTAGTTGACCCATAATAATTATTTGTATTTATGGGATATAGAGTGCTATTTCAATACATGTGGAATCTTCAGTTTGAGTAATGATCATGTCCAGCATCTCAAACATTTATCATTTCTTTGTGTTGTGAACATTCTGAAGAAAAATTCACCTCAACTAATGCTTGAAGCTTGAGCAGGTTTTAGCAGGTGGAGACAAGCCACCCAAAAGAAAGAAACTGCATAATAAATGAGCAGGAGGATGCTAGACAAGTCCTAGGATGAGTAAGCTGGTGTGTGAGCATCAGTGGGGGCATGAGTGTGAAACCCAAAATTAGAAAGATTGAGTACAGTCAAGTCTTAGAGGGCTTTGAATCTGAAATAATGACTAAAAACAACAATAAATCGTACACTTATAAAAAAGAACTAACATACATATAGCACACACAATATGCTAGGATTTATTCTGCACTCTTTACTGATATCAATTCACTTATCTGCTTAACAACCATAAGTGCGGGCAGTATTATTAGGGCAATTTTACACATGAGGAAACAGAAAGGCACAGTGAGGTTAGTTGTCTTGTTTGAGGACACAAAGTCAGTCAACAGAAAGTCACATTTCACTAGAGTCTGTAGGACTTCTGGGTTTCACGCTTCTAACTGTCATATTCTCCTGCCTCTTCAACTGACTGGAACTCATTAAATCTTATGGGTAGCAGAGTGACATAAGAATTTAAGAATTTTCAAAGCTGGCTTAGATGGCTCTGTATGTCAAAAACCCTGGCAACAGTAAAATAGGAGGGATATAAACTTTACTCCCTTCTTCTCCCATCACAACTTTCTCACACCCTCACTGCATCCATGCAATTTTTGGTAAAAACTGTACCATGATGAGTCGACAATCTGAATCTCGAAGTAAGATCCAATGCTGCCAGCTCAATCATCTTAAGTGCCAAGGTCATACTTAGTGAAGGAAAAGTGCAGAAAAGACAGCCAATCACTTTATCAGCAACCGCTGAAAGTTTAAAAACACAGAGGGAAAAGAGAAACTAAAGTGTCATGGAAATAACAGAATAAAACTAAATTTATTTAAGGCTAGCAATAATTAGGTGGTTTGTAGCTGGTAATAATTTCCAAAGAAAAGCAGGAGATGCCTCATTACTTGCCTTCCAAATGATGCTCTTAAGATTTGTACAAAGCTTAGAAGATAAGGAAACAAATCCGCTATGATCCCCAGGGGAGGATTCGGATAACACATCATTCTATTTTTAACTTGGATGTCCTAATAAAATGGCCTCTTTGATGCTCCCATCTCTTCAATCTAAGAAACTCTTCCACAGGAGCCCTGTCCCTTGTCTCATTCCTAATAATTTATTAATAAGCCACCACATAAAAAATGTTCCTTAATAAAACACCCAGGCACTGTGGACTGCTTAATGTAGTTAATTTAAATGGGGCAACTGAGATTCATGTAGACAGCCATATTAGATTAGGGGAGAGATTAGCACCACTCCTGCCGTTTGCTGAAGAAGGTAGCTGGGTATGAAGAGCTAGGTTCAGCCAGCAGTTTTCAAACACCTGTAACTGAGTTCACCTGCAATAATATGGATAAGAGAAACTTCTGAAAGAACAAAATTAAAAGGGTCATGGATGGAACCTAGAAAGAGTTCCGTTCCCCACTCTCTCTCTGTTCATTTCATTACCAGCCCCACCTCCACTTTGACCCACATTCCCTACCATCTTCTGGTGCAAGTTCAGGGGCTGACTGGAGTATGACTGGCTAATGTGCTGTTGTTGTTGTTTTTAACTTTATTTTCTTCATGGGAAAATATACAGACAAACTGATACATACACATGTACACACACACACACACACACACACACACACACACACGAGAGCTCACTTGACTACATATAGACAGAGCAATATCAGACTGCTATTTTTTTGGTTCAACATGCAGTCAAAACCAGTGCATGGTAATTCTTTTCTAGCAGAAAATATGGTAATTGAGTCTTACTTAGAAAATAGAAATATTCTTTTTAGAACATTTGTTTTAAAATATTTCAGATCCCATGGAAATTACATGAATATTTTTCATGTATCGTATCCAGGCTTGGCAAAGCCATTTTGTATTCTTCCCAGTCTTCCTATTTTCGGCATTTTTAGTAGGACAAGGGCAAAACATTGGTCGCAGGCAAATGTTTATCTTTTCTCTGCTTGGCACTAATTCTAATGGCAATTTAACAATATAACTAGTAAATTCATCTGGCACAATGCACCATGTAGGCAAAGAATACATTTTGCTAAAGTACAACTAAACAACAAAGCAGAGATTAACGAAGCTGACTCATTTTTCAAGGATTCTGTACTCAATCTAATTTGCATAGTTGGTATTTGGCAACCATATACTCTTCTTATCCAAATTCAATAATGTTGCCAAATTGGCAGCTTTGCAATAGCTAAGGGAAAGATGATATGCCTAGACTCTGGTTGCCCCTTTTCTCTATGTAATGAACCCAAATTTTAATCAATAATCTTCTACTCAGAAAAAAATGTATAAATCGCAATTTAAATAATTGGTTAATTGTGAGTGTATCGGTTGGACTTATACATTTCTGTGCTTGGGAAAAGTAACAAACTAAAGAAGAGGCTATAAACAAACTTGCTTCAGAAACTGACAGCCAGCGGGAGAGGGAGGCTCAGTCCATTCACAATACCTCTTCCCTGCGGGATTCTTCCCCATCATCCAAGCTCACCTTCTGTCACCACAGTGTTTTCTTTTTCAGTTCCTACTTCTGATCCTCGGTGTTTAGATGAGATGTGGATATGAGTCTTTTGAACATTAACCGGGGATTCCGAAATCTCTTCAGATTTTATTTCTGTGTGAATAGAAAAAAAACACGTTTTTTTGGTTTGTTTTATTTGTAAATGGGCCTTAAGTGTTAAGGTGTTTCTTGTATATCCTCTCTACCTGTGATTGTGATATACATGCAACAGTATGTGTATAATATATTCAGAAGTTAAGAAATAATGGAGGCCAGGTACAGTGTCTCGTGCTTATAATTCCAGCACTTTGGGAGGCTGAGGTGAGAAGATTGTTTGAGCCCAGGAATTCGAGACCAGTCTGGGTAACAAAGTGAGACCTCATCTCTCTACAATGTATCCAAAAATTAGCTGGGCATGGTTTCATGTGCCTGTAGTCTTAGTTACTCAGGAGGCTGAGGCAGAAGAATCTTGTAAGCCCAGAAGATCGAGGCTGCAGTGAGCTGTGATTGTGCCACTGCACTCCAGCATGAGAGACACTTAGTTATTCGCTTATTTAATGCATGCATTCATCAAAAGTATACTTATATTCTTCATGCCAGGCACTGTTCTAGGCATAGAATATCTAGCCTCATAGAGCTTTTATTCTAGTTTGGATGGCAGAGGACGAACAAATAAATATGTATCATAATATGAAGTAATGCCATGCTATGTCAGAAAAAGGAGATAGTTATGGGGGAGGAAGTAGATATTTTTTGGATAAATGTGATCAAAGAGGCTATACCCTAAGATAAAATTACAGTAAAACAAAACAAAAAACCAACAGGCAAGGAAGAAAAAGTCTTTTATTTAAAAATATATATGATGATTTTCCTCAAGAAAAAGCAATTTTGCAATTGAGTTTTGAGCTGATTTTTCATGAAACACTATTTTTTACTTGAAAGAATGATTAAGGGAGAAATTATGATTATTCATACTTGTGTATTCTGAAGATTTTCTTTTTTAGAATAGATAAAGAGAGCTTTTCAAAAGAAACAACAGTATTTGTTGCCAGTAATAAAATTCAAGCTTTCATGGGAAACAGAAAACTTGTAAAACTACCATGGCCTTCACGATTTCTAATTCTTAAAGATCCATGTTGATATTAACAAATGTGATGTTTTGAGTTGTAGAATGAAATATGTCAACATTGAGAAGATTTGCATAACTCAGTGAAACAGTATTTTCAAAATAGGAAAAGCATAATGTTTCAAAATTTTGCATGGGTAAAAGCTCCATTCAAAGTGCAAGGTAGACTATATAGTGGATTTTCATGTAACAAAGAAAAAAAAGTACATTTAGATGAACTTTAAGCAACTATTTATTATCAAGTTAGGGTGCAGAATATCCACAATTATCTGTGAAGGCTCTTAAAATACCCTTTCCCTTTCTGCTGTATATCTGTGTGCAGCTGAATTATCTTCATTTACTTCAGCCAAAACAATACATTGCAAAAGATTGAATGCAGGAGCTGCTAAGACATTCCAGCTGCCAATTAAGGTAAACACTAAAGAGGTTTGTAAAAATGCCACTCTTTTCACTATATATTTTTGAAAAGACCATTTTTAAAATAAAAAATGTTACGTTTACATGCAATATGTGTATTAGTGTTACTTAAAAATAAGTGAATAGCCGGGCTTGATGGCTCAGCCTGTAATCCCGCGCCTTGGGAGGCCAAGGTGAGTGGATTGCCTGAGACCGTGGGTTCGAGACCCGCCTGGGCAACTTGGTGAGACCTCATCTCTACAATAAATCAAAAAATTGGCCAGGTGTGGTAGCACGCACTTGTAGTTCCAGCTACTTGGAAGGTTGAGGCGAAAGGATCGCCAGAGCCCACCCGGCCACTGCACTCCAGTCTGGACGACAGAGTGAGACTCCACCTCAAAAAAAAAAAAAAAAATAAGTGAATAAGTAAGGAACTCATGTAGACAAAAGTTCTTTTGGTTTTCAACAATTATTGAGAGATAATGAGATCCTGAGATCAAAATTTTGAAAACTGTAGACACAGAACACACCGTAGAACC
>CAUYQG010217859.1:0-19020 GCA_963574415.1 Tarsius wallacei
AGAAACAAAGAACAGAGTACCATATGTTCTCACTCATAAGTGGACCTTGAAAAATTATCATAATACTGTAAGAAAGGGATTGGCAGTAGTGGGAAACTGCCAGGGGAGGGGAGGTGGGATTGGCAGTTGAGGAAAATTGCCGGAGGAAAGGGGGACACATCTCATCAACAAGGGTACTGCATAATGAACATTTGTATACCTAATCCTGAATTGTACCCCACATCTTTAAAATTAAAAAAAATACCTTATATGGCATTCATGTAAACTTATTACCTGTTTAGAAAATTAAATAAATTTTTTATAGATTATATCTATGCAAGCCTTCAAAGCCTGAGCACTCTTATAAGTTTTGTTTGAGGCCTGAGATTCTTGTCAGGATAATTTCTGTTTTCTATTATCATTCGCTTCTGAAATACAGTATTTAAAATAAGTTAGCTTAAGTAAATTTTGCTGTTCATCATTCTGTGCAGTAATATATAACTTGAAGTTAATGTGAAAAAATATAAGTCAAGCTTTCTGGAACTCCAAAATCAAGTTATATATGCTCCTTCTTATAACAATGCCTTGTTGATCATGACTTTTCATTAATAGGTCTGTGTGTGTGTGTGTGTCTGTGTGTGTATGCATGACTGTATGTGTTTTGTCCTGATGAATTCTGAAGAAACAGAGATCTAAGTGTTGTAATTCACTCTCATTTATCACAAGTCAACAGAAGGAATTATAGTAACAAACTGGGGAATATTCAGGAAAATAATAAATATCAGGTATTCTGGCACTTCGGTTCTATTCACTGAACTATTTCATTCCCATTTAAAAATATAATCTGGAAATTAAAAGTGTTAAAATATTTATATTAGCATTTATTTGGATGGAGTTGCAAGGATTAATACATCATAGGCCTGAGATATTATGAACCTCAAAAATTATTAGAAATCTGTGAAAACATACTTAATTCCTAGACTATGGGTGATATTGGCAAATCTTTTTTACTTTTAAATTAAGTTTTAATAAAGGTATCTACTTTCTAGAATTTATTATTTTTTCCTTGGCTTAGTTTGTCAGCAATAGATTTTTTTCTCAGATGGATGAATATTCCTGCCCTTTTACTTTAGAATTCAGTTACTCTGATCATCCAGCTTGTCTAGAAATTGGCCACTCTTCTTTGATCAATATAAGTCATTCTCTTAAAGAAAGAATAATGAGAATAACTAGGATTGTCAATGTGTTTATTATCTCTTCATACAACTAAAATGATGAAACAGACAGCACACTGTTAAGTTCAAAGGCCATGTTTGATTCTTTACTATGATTCATGCTTGAACATTTAAGCTTTCTAAATACCAATAAAGGTAAGTGGAACAATTTGAGGCCTTTTCCCTTCCACAGGAGGAAAATGCCCCTTTCTCAAAGTGCATAAATTGGTCCCATCAAAGTATGTGTCTGTTTGCTCATTCATTCATTCATTCATTCATGTAGCATTCTTGAACATATGTAAAATAGTGTTATCTCTTGTGTTTCTAGCACCATGTTAAAAGCTAGAGATAAAAAAAGATGAAAGAAACAGGTCCTGCCATCAAAGATTTTACAGTCTAGTAAAATAAACTAAGAAATGCCAGGAGCTATATTTCAATCTGTGAAATTTGTATCTCTAGCCAGAATCTTCCATTAATTTCACATTCATATTCAATGCCCACTCATTGACTCTACCCTGATGTCTCATAGACATTTACACTAACCTGTTCTACTTGCAATCATGGTCATGCTGGCTGGTAACTCTATCATTACCGTTGCTATGCAAAAATGCTTAACTACTTTCTTTTGCTTAAATCCCATATCTAATCCATCAGGAAATTCTGTTGGCTCTGCTTCAATAGACGTGCCATAAAATATAATTCTCATCTTTCCACAGCCAGCCATTGGTGCCAGTCTCCATCTCTCACTTGGGTAACTTAAGTAGCTTCATAACTGGCCTTCCTGCTCCCTCCCTTGCTCTCCCAGAATCTATCATCAACAAATAAGCTGCAGCAACCTTTTAAAAAACATAAGTCATATCATGTAACTTCGATGTTCAGAACCTCCCATGGACCATGTTCCACTTAGTATATAAGCTGGAATCCTTTCAATGGTCAACAAGGACCTATCTGGTCCATCCACCATAATTACTTTGACTTCATCTACCTAATTCCTCCTTCACTGTCTACTCCAGACACATTGTCCTCTTTGTTGCTTTATAATTGAGTCTTTGCACTGACTGTTCCCTCTACTTGGAATGTTTTTTCCAGATATCTATGTGTTTCTCCTCACTCCATCAAGTATTTGTCAAATATCATCTTCTCAATGAGGCCTACCCTGACCACACTATTTAAAATTGTATTCCTCCATTTTGTAGTCTCAATCTTCCTTACACTGTTGACTCTTTTTTCTCCCACAGCACTTATCTTCTAGGGTACCATATACTTTGCTTATTTATTATATGTATTGTTTATTATCTGTCTCCTCTTGGTGGAATGTGACCTATAAGAAGAGTATGAGGGTCTTTAATTTTTTTTCCCTGATAAATCCTAAGAGTGCCTGTCATATAACAGATGCCCCCAAAACATTTCTTGATAAATTTGTTGACAAAAAAATTTTGTCCAAACCTAATTTGCAATAAATATATTTATTGAATGATCAATTTACCATATTTAACAAATTTATCAAATTACCAAATTATTTTAAAACTATTTGTGGGTTAAAGGTAATTAGTATTTGATGGGATAGTAGGGCTCATTAAGGCTACAAGGAGCTAGGAATCCAGAGTTCTGGGCTGTCATACTCTCTCCTAGCCTCAGGGTCTCCTGTCTCCCTGCATTTTGTCTTTCTCCTTTTTTTCTTCCATTCTTCTTGATAGCAGCCTTGGCTGTGCTCTAAGCTAACTCTCCTTTCTGCCTTCCCTCGGGCTCAGGGTCACTCTTCTCTACCCCCAAACCCTCCAGCTAACTCAGCAGGAAGCAACAACAATAAAAAACTAAACATCACTGACATATTAATTAGGAAGACAAAATAAAAGCCAAACCATGAAACATTTACAGAAAGATTCAAGAGTTGTTAAACTATTGCATCCAATATAAATTACCTTAAGTTAGATAGTTAAAATAAATGCATTTTGTCATATTGATAAATATGGTATGGTAAATGCCATAAATAATCTGCAAATTGGTTTTTGGTGAATTGGCTTGTTTCTGATTCACTGTTAGAGGTGCTGTGAGGGTCTTCTAGAGCAGGAGTCAGCAAACATTCAGTAAAGTGTTACACAGTAAGCATTTTAGGTTTTGCAGGCTATACAGTCTTTGTCATAACTACTCAACACTGCCTTTGTAGTGCAAAAACAGTCATAGGCATATGTAAATCAATGAGACTATGTTCCAATAAAACTTTATTTGCAGAAACAGACAGTGGACTAGATTTGGCCCACGGGTCATAACTTGCTGACCATTGCTATAGAGGACACTGGAACCCTTAAGGGAGGATGAAGGGCTAATCCACACACTCAGTGACTGGTCTGGCTAAACTTAAGGGCTTTTATTTACTCAGAATGGATTCAAATTCTGGATCTGTATTCATTTGTCCTATCAATTGGGTAAAATAGTTAACTCTTTTTGATTCTCAATTTTTTCATCTTAAAGTGGCAAAAATTTAAACCCATCTCAGAGTGGTAATGATAGATCAAGAAATATGTATGACAGGCAAAATATCAACATAGGGATGGCCATTGTCTTCTTTTCTTGTTTTCTTCTAAGAAGTTTCCCTTGTTACTAGGGCTGCCTCTGTGGTGAGGTCAGTTGCTTGAGCTTTTGTCCTAATGGCTATCTAGAACTGCCAATGTGAAGGAAGCTTAAAATATGCATATAGTAGATTGATTTACTCTAGAAAGGATACAAAGCTACTCTAGAGAGAGAGAAAAAAGCTGGATTTGAAAAGAAAAAGGATAGAGGGAGGAAAGGACAAAGAAATAGTGGGAAAAATAAAGCCAGGAATGAGTTTTGAGGAGAGACTTTTACAAGTTTGAAGAAGTGGAATTGGATGAGGAAGGAGGGAGAGGATTCTAAGAAGTGTTGCTCAAGTGGCTCTGGGTTATGAATATAATTCTCCTTCTGGAATTTTTAGAGAGAATGCAATAAACACTAAAACAATTACAGTTTACAGTATAGGATTTTGAATAAAACTACTTTATTGCCTGGCCAGGAGGCAGCCTAATTTTATAAGGGTTACATAAGTACAGCACTGAGCACAGCCCTTGATACAGAATCAGAACTGAAAATAATAATGATATAGTCTTTATTATAGTGTTTGTAACTGGTTAGGAAAATATAAGATAAAACTTCATAGAGGGTGAATTCTTGAGCTGAATTTTGTAAAATAATTGTCTGCCAGGCAGGTATGCAACAGGACTATGGACTTAGGCTTTGGATCCAGAAATGCTGGGGTCTGTGGCCTGGTTCAGTTGCTTCTTGTATAACTTTGGACAAGTTGCCTAATCTTTATGTGACTCAATTTCCTGGTAATGGAGATGCATAAGGGGGATCAAATTTCATAACCCATATAAGGTACTTGAAAGAGATGAAATGGGATTAAGTTTATTTTGTGTTAGTCAATGTTGTTATATTATGAATATTTAATCTGCATTGCTGGAGCCAAATGACATATGAAAGGAGGAGACCCATTATGGATACATTACTGGTAATTATCATCATCATCATCATCATCATCACCAATCATCATCATCAAGCATTGTTTCTTTGGGGGATGATATTCCAACTTCATGATTTTGCAATTATGCCTTCTATAATTGGGACACAAATCTATGAACCCTAAATGGACTTTGGCAGCTGAACTGCAGAAATAAAACCAGGATATCTGAGGGGGGAAAGGGGCTCTAGAAGCAAGGCAGCAACAAAATTAATGCTATTCAGCTTCTTGGCTGAAACCAGAGACTCCCACACTTTGGAATCAGAGCCATTCCCCAACACCCAGAACACTAGGACCAGGGGGCTGGCTCTTTCTCATGGTCCTGGTTTTCTAGGCAGTTCCCAGAGCTTTCTTGAGAAAGATAATCAAAGGGGAAGAGACAGAAGCAGGAAAGTGCCTAAATGGACCTTTTTATCACACGGGAGAGCAGGAGTAAATCTGAACTCAAGACGCTGCCTGGAGCAGTAAATATCTCTGGATGTATTTGCTATCACAGTCCTGCAGATCCCGAAGAAAAATATTACTGTTGTGAAGAAGTAGAGCAGTTGAACCAATGGTGATGACACTCGGAGTTTCTGTTACTTTTCTGCTGCCCCCAATATTGGATATTTTTGCCTGCAGGTGATTTATGTTTCTCATCAACGCTCTAAAGCTTTGATCGTTTCAAGACTTAAATAAATATACTAGATCCTCTAAGTCATAGACTAGAGGCATCTACAAAAAAGGCTGCTACAACCACCCTTGCCCTCTGCCTAGCCCTCAACTATCACTGGCTTGTTTCCGCCTCAGGGCTTTTGTTCTTGGAGTCTCTCTACATAGAAAGATCATCCACAGCCCCAGATTTTTGACTTGCCTCTTATATCATTCAGTCTCTGCTCAGATGTCCTCTCCTCAGAGAGGTCTTCTCTGATCACCCAGCTGAATAAACTTTCCCCAATCTACCACTCTGTAACACTTTACTGTGCTTTATTTTTCTTCTTAGCACTTATAACTACCTATGCCTCTATTCTGCTTTATGCTTTTATTTGCTTGTTTGATACTCATATCTTTTTTCATAAGTTTTATAAGGACAGGGACTTTTTCTATCATGGCTATTTACCACTATATCCATAGTGCCTGAAGTAGTACCTGACAACAGAATAGATGTTTATACATGTGTTGTATGAATGAATGACTGAATAACTACTAGAGTAGGAATTCGTTCACATTTGACTGAACAAAAAACTGACTTCCTGAGTCATTCAGTGTTATGCTCAAGGTCAAAAAGGTCATGGCTTACGGGGTCAGGGCATGAATGCTAGTCATCTTTCTCCTGCTTTAGTACCCCATCAACCATGAACATGTCACTGAACACTACACTACACTAAACACTGTACCAAGGACAATTTGTAGGATACAAAAAAAAAACAGAAGATATGCAGTTGGCCTTCAAGAATCTTCCAGTCTAACGTAGAATCCACAACATGTACAGCTACATTATACAAATTTTACTTAAAAATTTTTATTATAGACAAGTGTGGCTCAGTTGTGAAATGAAATAAATGTGGAACTTAACTAGTGTGGAACTTTAAAATAATACCCATATTAGGGCTCTGCTTCAAACCAATTACATTGGAATCTCTAGGAGTAAGACCCAGTTTTTTTTTAAAGTTCTCTGTGGGACTAATGTACAACCAACTTCAAAAACCACTGCTCTAGCTTAGTGTATCTCAAATTGTAATATGCACAAGAATCACCTAGGGATCTTGTTAAACTGCAGATTGGGAGGCAGTAGATCTGAGACTGGACCAGATATCCTGCATTTCTAATAGGCTCCTAGGTTATGCCAATGCTGCTGATCTGTGGATCATACTTTGAGTACAGAAGCCTTACAGTACAAGTGATCTGGGTTAGAAGAAAAAGTCTTTGTATAGTTCTGAAATAAGTATGCATAGAGCTACATTACAACAGAGATGGACCCATCACATAGACTCTGTATTTAATAGTGAGGTTCCATTATACTTGGAAAAAAATTGAAAAACAACAATGTGCAAATGCAAGCAACTGAGCGTAGTGTAAGGATCTCTCACAAGTACTGCCAGGATGTGGAAAGAAGCAATTAATATTCTAAGAGCTGAGAATAGGTACCAAGCTATAGAAACCTCATTCTTGACCTAGTCTGAGAGTGGAACAAATCCAAAAGTTCAGCTCTAGAAGCCAACTTCAAATTCATCTAGGGAACTTTGGCCATCGAAGAGTCAGATGGGGAGTTTGTGCAGGAACCCTCAGTCTGGATTATTTTCATCAAGAAAAACAGAGATTTCACATGGTGAATTTGACCTGGCCATCATCTTTTCAGGTCTACAGCAGGAAGTAAATCAGGAATGGCTGAACAAAAATAAAACGAGGACTGTTTCAGGTATCCTTGCCCAGAGTACAGGAGGGAGAACAGGAACCCACCACTGTGAAGGGAATGGCACACCGCAACTCTGTGCTTCACAGATGCTCGCACAACCTAGCTTGGCTCCACCTTGCCTTGTTTGTTTTTACCCTGCTTCTCCTTATTCATAGAATTAAATTTCAAGACTTTGGGATTTACCCAAGTAAACATTTACTTTCATTTTTAGAGAATTCCCGTGTGCAGGTAGTCTCTGATCACTGTATATGTCATATCCAGCTTATTTGTTTTTATCCAACCAGCTTTCACTTTTCTCCATTTTTGAATGTTGCACTCTGAAAACCTAGGGTATCATGTCCTTCAACTCAAAATATTTCAGTATCCATCATGCTTAGGGCACTAAGTCTAAATGTAAGTTTGCCAGAGGTAGATGCTGATTTCAGAGAATAAAAATGTATTCATGATAGAAAACATGCCCACATGCTAACTATAGGCATACCTCAAAAATATTATGGGTGTGGTTCAAACCACTGTAATAAAGCAAATATTGCAATAAAGTGGATCGCACAGATTTTTTGGTTTCACAGTGCATCTAAAAGTTATGTTTACACTATACTATAGTCTACTAGTGTGCAATAGCAATATCATTCTGTCTAAAAAACTGACATAATGTTTAAAATTTTTAGCCATAACACTGTCTAAAAACAGCATGATGCAATAGCATTGTGTCTACAATTTACATGTCTTAATTTAAAAATACTTTATTGCTAAAAAGTGCAAACCATCATCTGTGCCTTCAGTGAGTCCTAATCTTCTTGCTGGTAGAGAGTCTTGTCTTGATGTTGATGGCTACCGACTGATTAGGATGGTGGTTGCTGAAGTTGAGGTGTCTGGCAATTTCTTAAAATAAGACAACAGTGAAGTGTGCCAAGTTGGCTAACTCTTTCTTTCACAAAAGATTTCTCTGTAGCACGTGATGCTGCTTGATAGCATGTTACCCACAATAGACTTTCTTTCAAAATTGGAGTCAATCCTCTCAAACCCTGCCACAGCTTTATCAACTAATTTTATGATTTAAGTTTATTATTTATGTTTGTGATCCCTTTTTCCACAGCATCATCACAAGGAGTAGATTCCATCTCAAGAAACCACTTTCTTTGCTCATCCATAAAAAAGCAATTTCTCATCCATTCAGGTTTTGCCTGAGACTATGGCAATTTAATCATACCTTCAGGTTTCACATCTAATTCGAGTTCTCTTGCTATTTCCACTACATCTGCAGTGACTTCCTCCACTAAAGTTTAGAACCCCTCCAAGTCACCCATGAAGGTTGGAATCAACTTCCTCCAAACTCCTATTATGTGGATATTTTGCCCTTCTTCTATGAATCACAGATGTCCTTAATGACATCCAGAATGGTAAATCCTTTCCAGAAGGCGTTTAACTTACTTTATCTGGATCCATGAGAAGAATCACTATCTATGGCATCTACAGTCTTATGAAATATATTTTTAAAATAATAAGACTTTAACATTGAAATGCCCGCTTGATTCATGGGTTACAGAATGGATATTGTGTTGGCAGGCATGGAAACAACATTAATCTCCCTGTACATTTCCACCAGAGCTCTCTGGTGACCAGGTGCACCGTCAATGAACAGGATTTTTGAAAGGATTTTTTTTACTGAGCAGTAAGTTTCAACAGTAGGCTTAAAAATATTTAGTAAATCATGCTGTAAACAAATGTATTCTCATTCAGGCTTTGTTATTTCATTTCTAGTGCACAGGTAGAGTAGATTTAGCATATGTGAAATGGTCAATGAGCATTGGCTTCAACTTAAAATCACTGCTTATATTCATACCCACCAAGAATGTCCGCTTGTCTTTTGGAACTTTGAAGCCAGGCACTGACTTGTCCTCTCTAGCTAGGAAAGTCCTAGATAGAATCTTCTTCCCATTTAAGGCTGTTTTTTCTACATTGAGAATCTGTTGTTTATTACAGCCACCTTCATCAATATTTGGATCACTTGCTGCAGCTTCTCCATCAACACATGCTGCTTCGCCTTGCACTTTTATGTTATGGAGACAACTTCCTTTTCAAGACCTCACGAACCAACCTCTGTTAGCTCCTAACTTATCTTCTGTAGCCCCCTCATCTCTCTCAGCCATGGTTTAAGGGAACATTGTGGCTGGTTTGCTCTTCTATCCAGACCACTCAAACTTTCTCCACATCAGCAACAAAATTTTTACTTTATCATTCAAGTGTTCCCTAGAGTAGCACTTTTAATTTCCTTCAACGAGTGTTCCTTTGTATTCACATCTTGGCTGTTTGGCAAAAGAGGCCTAGCCTTTGGCCTATTCCAGCTTTTGATATGTCTTCCTCACTAAGCTTAATCATTAGTAGTTTTTTATTTGAAAAGAGAAATAGAGGCCACTGTGGGGTTATTAGTTGCCCTAATTTCAATATTTTTGTATCTCAGGGAATAGGGAGGCCAGAGGAGAAGGAGAGAGACTGGGGAAAGCTCAGTCAGTGGAGCAGTCAGAACACACATATAACATTGATCAATTAAGTTCATTGTCTTCTGAGGGGGTACTCAAAACAACCCGGAGTTTATTTATACAAATTGTGTATCTATTCTTACGTGTTTAATCTTCAGGCTCCTTCAAAATACTCTCTGTTTGATGTAATACACCTATAGAGACACTTTTTCTACTGCTCAAGACAGTTTTTGAACGCACCAATTTTTATACCTTTCAGTGTTTCTGCCATTTTTATTTCGTCTCTTCCACATTGGCAAAGCATTTCCCTTTGAGGACATTTTTCATCCGGAGAAATGAAAAAAAAGTTGCTCAGAATGAGATTGGGTGAATAGGGCGGGTGAAACACAGGGGTTATGCCGTTTTTGGTCAAAAACTGATAAATACTAGTGCTGTGTGGGCATGTGTGTTGTCGTGGTGGAAGAACCGGTCACCTGTTTGCTACAACTTGGGATGTTTTTTTCACAAATCATAATGCAACCTTCTCAAAACCTCCAGATAAAAACTTTGGTTGATCATTTGAGCAGGAGGAATAAATTCTGAGAGCACTAAAAGGGGCCTGCCCTTCAAAAAGATAATTCTATTTTTTTGGCATCCCCCCTTATATATGGCAGGGTTCATGGTGCCTCAAAATAATTACAATAGCAAAATAAAAAAATCAATGATAACAGATTGCCACAACAGATAAAATAATAATGAAAATGTTTAAAATATTGTGAGAATTACTAAAAGGTGACACAAAACAAAAAGTGAGCACGTGTGGTTGGAAAAATGGTGCAGATAGACTTGCTCAATTCAGGGTTGCCACAAACCTTCAATTTGTAGAAAACACAGTATCTGTGAAATAAAATAAAGTTAAATAAAATGAGTTATGCTTGTATGTGCGAAGAGAAACAGGAAGAACAAAAGCAGTGTTCTTCTCCTGTTCAAAGGCACCAGGATGACTCTCTGCCCTTACTTATGTCCAATGATCCCTTGATTTAATTTCTCCTCAGACAAGCAAAGCAGTGGCTAGATGACAGCCTTGGGAGAGCACACTAAGTAATGTTAATTGAATACGTTCTAAGTTAGTGTCTTAGCCATCTTGGGGTGCCATAACAAAATATCATAGACTTGTGGCTTAAACAACAGAAAACTATTCTTTCACAGTTCTGGAAGCTGAAAGTCTGAGATCAGGATCTCAGCATGGTCAAGTTCTAGTAAAGGTCCTCTTCCTGGTTTGCAGATGGCTGCCTTCTCACTGCATGCTCACAAGGAGGAGGGAGAGAAAGAGATCAAGCAAGCGCTATGGTGTCTTTTCTTATAAAGGCACTAATCCCATCATGAGGGTCCCACCTTCATGACCTAATATCAACGTAATTACCTCCTAAAGTCTTCATCTCCAAATACCATCACATTGAGTGTTAGGGCTTCAACATAGAAATTTTGGTGGGAGATAAATATTCAGCTCATAATTGATCTGATTTTACTATGGGATGTCTGAATGTAATAGCACAGAGTTAAGCTATATACAATTATGTGTCACTTAATGATAGAGATACATTCTGAGAAATGTTTTGTTAGGTGATTTAGTCATGCAAACATCATAGAGTGTGCTTACACAACTCTAGATAGTAGAGTCTACTACACACCTAGGCTATATGGTGTATTCTTTTTCTCCTAGGCTACAAACCTGTACAGCATGTGACTGTACTGAATACTGCAGGCAGTTTTAACACAACGACAAGTATTTGTCTATCTAAACATAGAAAAGGCACACATAATACATAAAGTATTATGGTTTTATGGGACCACCATTATATATGCAGTCCATTGTCGGCTGAAACGTCATTATATGGTGCATGACTGTATATTACAATATAAAATAATTATATAATATATAATATCAGGCAACATTTTTCTTTGAAATCTTTCAAAACTCAGATATTTACCTCTAAACAAACACATTGCTTCTTATCCACAGGTTTGGAATTAGAAAATGTGAGAAAAACAGTTTTCTGAAATTATTGTAAAAAGCTCGTGCTTGAACTTTGTTTATTAGCAAATCCTTTCCTCATGAAACAGTAATAGTGCTTTCATAAATGATAAAAGTTTTGGTGTTATTCACATTCAAAAGTATAAGAGTAAAGAATATATTCATGTTTGTACAAAATTATCTCAGGGTTGACATGCTTTACTGTGAATATTACTCTATTATAGTTGAATTTTTGACACATATATTCTGGAATTTAGAGGGTTTTACCAATGTCACTATATAGATAATAAGGAAAAGGGCATAAGAAAATTTCCCCTTTCTACCTTCCAAACAAGAACACACTTCTTAGCATCAAAATTCACCAAAGGATAGTCTTCTGAGTTTTAGTTAAGCATTATAGCAAAGAGCCTTTTATTCATTTAGTCCAGACTATAAGTGGAAGTCCTTAAAGCAATAAAATCCCATGTCAAAGAGCTCAAGTTTGGGATGCCACAGCTAAGCTTTCTCTAGCCTTAAAAATACAGGCAAATGTGGGTCCTCCTGATTTCTCCTTTGGGATGAAAATAAGATCTTTGTGCACCTGGTGGGATGGGATGGAGATGGGGAGATTGTGATGAAATGGAAGGTAAAGGAATAGACAGTCCATTATAACAAATAACGCAATGCGCAAGACACACACAAATACACACACACACACACACACACACACACACACACACACACATTGAACTATGGTAAAAAGATTGCTACTAGAATTTCTCAGTGAGTAGAAAAGAGCTGTGATCCACTCATTAGGTCTCAGTGCCCAGACTCCATTCGGGAGGAGTCTGGAAGGAGTGGTTGGAGGCTCTCACTAATGAGACAGGAGACTTCCCAAAGGTGAAATGTACAAGGAGCATTCAGACGTATTTTCCCTTTCTGCCATATTTACTTGATTAACATGTCACTAAAGGACAAAAGAACAAAAGGGAACAAGGGAACAGGGATTTTGTTAATTTTTTTTTTCTGAACAGAGCTTAATTTGCACGCCATGAAAAAAAATTTATCGTTTTCCTATGTCTGTTACTTTGTTGAGTGTCCTATGTAGAAAATCAATTTCCTTGTCTCAAGTTAGTTTGCCTATTTAATTAACTTAGCGGCTTAATGGAGACAAACATGATTAAAACACAGTTTGAGAAAGCTTTCAAAAGTGTCGTTTATTATATATAATAGTATTTCATCAAAGATTTCCCCGTAGTAATTATAGTGTGTTTAAATTTTGTTTTCCTTACACCAATGTTTTATTAGTTCTTGAAGATGATTAGCTCAGTAGTCCTGTGATAATCAGAAACTAAAATATTCCCATTATGCTTTAATATATGCAAAACAATATTATCTTGGCTGGAATATTATATCTCATGAATCTGTAACTTGGTAGTTTTTTGGCTTACCTAGAGTTCTTGCATTGAACAATCATTTCATAGTTGTCAACTAACTAACTCAAAACAATAAAAAGTTTTAGTAATCAACTTTAAGAGAGTTATTTTTATATCTGCTTAACTTTTTTTGCTCTACCTTTTTTAGAGTAAGCAATAAAAATCATCATATATCCCTGATGAGAGATAGGAAAGAAGACTTAGATAGGAATATATGTTTGGAATTAGATGTGTCAGGTCAGAAAAAACTTACATATTAGGAAGAAAAATGACATATTTCCTCTTGGATTTATTTACTTTAAAAGTTATTTTAATCTCTCAGCATTAAAATTAAAAATTATTTAAAGCTGTTAAAATTTTTTTAAAATTATAAGTTAGTGAACCTATTATTCTCATTCTCTAATTTTTCCTAGGTGTACTGTATCTACATTGTCAGAGCAAAAGTCATTACATACTACGTTTTCTTCATTATAGCCATAATTTAGTTTTAGTTCCATGGGTAAACATACATTTAATGATCATCATGAATCCTTATATTCTTAAAGTTCATTGTATAGATATACTACAGTGTGCTTATTCGTTCAACTATTGATAAACATTTAGGTTGTGTTCAATTTTGGAATATTGTAAGTATTCTAGTACAATATTTAAGAATAACGTTTTTTAACATTCACATGCAAGTCTCTGTGTGGACATACGTTTTAACTGTTCATGGGTTAATACCTAGGAACGGGATCATTGTGTTACATGGTAAGTGTACTTTTAGTTTGATAATACACTGCCATATTATTTTCAAATGGGTTTTAACATTTTGCTTTCCCATTTGAAGTACATGAGGATTCTAGTTGCTCCACGTTCTCACCAACATTAGGTATAATCAGTCTTTTAAACTTTAACCATCCCAGCAGGTGTCTAATGGTATCTTATGATTTTATTTTGCATTACCCTGGCGACTAATGATGTTAAGCATCTTTTCTTGTGCTTGTTGGCCATTTGTATATCTTCTTTTGAAGGGTCTGTTGAGTATACATATGGTGTACTTTTTGGCCCATCATTTTACTGGGTTATTTCTCTTGTCATTCTTGAATTGTAAGAGCTTTTTTAAAACTTTGACTATAAGCTTTCCAATAAGTTGTTTGTCTTGCAAATATTTTCTCCAAGTTAGTGGCTTGCTTTTGCATTTTTCTTAAATGTCAATTTAATTTTAATAAAGTTTATTTTATCATTTTTCTTTTGTGGTTTGTGCTTTTTGCAATTTATCTGAGATGACTTCGTCTAATTCAATGTCACAAAGATTTTCCTTGATGTTTTCTTCTAGAAGCTTAATAATTTTAGCTCTTTTATTTAGATCTATGGTTATTCAAGATTTAGTTCAAATATCATTTCCCCTGTGATTCTTCCATTCATCAAACCTCTCTCTGTACTTTCGTATCACCATATGTATGCTTACCTCAGAATTGTTAGCTATAGTTACTTATTTGAATGTTCATTTTCCCCACTAGACTGTGAATGCTTTGTGATGTCTTATTCATTTATGAATGTCAAATGCTTAGAACATATCTAATATATAATAGGCCCTTGATAAACACTTGTTAAATAAATGAAAGAATAAATAAGTCAATTATATTAATTTCTTAAATAGTTTTCACAAAACACTTCTGCATCAACATCTCATTAAAATCTCACAAGAATCTTATAAGGCAGACATTGTGGTACTTCCACGTTAAAAACTATTATTGGCTTTCCAAAACTAATGAATTAAGATCAGGCTATTTAGCTTGGTGTTCAAAGTTTTCTATGATATTATCCTCCAATCTTTTCACATGTATTTTCTGCTACTCCCTTTTACATATCCAATGCGCCAATTAAACTGGGCAATTCATTGTTCTTCATCTGTGTTCTTAGTTTCTGTCTCTTCACAGTCACTTAAGCAGTCTCTTTCACCTCAAAATTCTCTCCACTCCATTTCTGCCTAAGAATATCTTAGTCTCTCAAAAGCCACCATTTTGTATACCTTCCCATGATCTGACCAGATAAATGACCAGGTACATGTGAGTGTTCCTTCATCTACATAACCATAAACCTCCATTCACCTTTAGCTTAAATAAAATAGTGTTTGTTCTTAGCTCCCCACCAATTTTTAAATACCTATTTCTTGACTTGCAGCATGTTTTCCTCTATTTGCAGATTTCTACTGCTCTCCTCTTGCTTCTTCCTCCAAATTACCCTGTGCAGTCTTACGTGTCCTCAGACTGGGAGTGATGAGAACGGAATTCCTACTCTGGTTCTGTTAAGCACTGGTAGTGGGACTTGGGCCTTCAATTATCTCCTTTGCAAGGAAGATCTAGTTCAGCCTAGGTAACCTTTGAAGGCTTCTCTGGAAATTAAATAATTCAATGGATGGGAAAGTCACTTGTAAATTGAACATGTTATATAAATATAAACTATTTTAATCATTATTGAAATCAACCTTCAGCTTAAATCCATGTATCTCTCAACCCCAAATGTGAAGACAAATGTGTTTGGGGCATATGTACTTTTGGTATTCCCTCAAAATGGCCCTTGACTCCTGAATCTCCCTTTGACCAAGGTGAGCCCTGAACTTGTTCTTCTCCTTGCTCCTTCTGCATTTTGCTTTGTGTTTAATTGGGCACTTTTGGATTCCTCTGTACACTGTCCAACATCTGTTCATACTTACCTATGTCAGGCTTTGTACAGATAATGTGAAAGGGAAATGTTGACCTATTTTGCCTGATTTACTCAGGTTCCTGCAGTTGTGAAATCCTGCCCGAAGGTGGCTGTCACTGTCTTTTATAAGGTCCTGGGATACATGGCAGGAAGGGAAAGTGGGAGCCTAAAGTAAGCAGTCATTTCTTATTTTCAACACCATTACAGAATTGTGCCTCTCTAGCAAAGCTGTGAGGTTATTGCAACTGGGATGTCCACCCTCCTCTGCTAATAGACCCCCTTTGTTGAACTCTCCTCTTTGGATTATATCATCCTCAGGCTTCTCTGTCACATGTCCACCTGTACATTCCAGTTATCCTCTCTCAAGCTCCCTGGACTGGTAGGAGACTGATTCTGGCTCCTTAAATTAAGTTTACTCTCCTAACTTCCTATCACAGAGAAAGCTCAAATTAGTTATTTAGTTATACAAGGAGAGCCTGCAGTTAAAAGTACAGTCTTTGGAGCAAGATATTCTGAATTCAAACTCCAGCTTTGCCATACTTCCTCTCCGAAGATTGCAAGTTATTGAACTTCTCTTGCTCAGTTTACAAAACTATAAAATGGGCTAGTGACAGTTCCTACCTCATTTTTAATTAAAGGATTAAATTAATCACATAAGGCATTCAGAACAGTGCCCAGTACCATGTAAGAAGTCGCTACCAGTGCGGTGTTTTGTGCCAGTTAAAGAAATGAAAGAAACCTAAAACAGAGATTCTGTAAAGCATATAGCTTCAGACTCTTAAATGTCTAGGTTTTTATCTTATACCTGACACTTACTGGCCAAGATAATTAATCTAGATAAGTCTAGATAAGTAATCTCTGTAGACTTGAATTACTTCATCTATAAAAAAAACTACCTTCAACATACAGGGTTGTGTTAAGCATTAAATAGCATAATATATAGAAATCATTTTTAACACAGAGCTTGGTCCACAAATGCATGCAATTATATTGGCTATTTTTGTTTCTTGGGTTACTGCAATTCCTCTAATTATTTAATCATGGTCTTCTAGAGTACTGTCCAACTGTCTCCACTTATTCTAAAAAGGTGGCTTTAATGGTGTAATCTTACAGTCTTGTTGAAAGGCAGAGGCGCTATTTTTGTGTAGACTAGATTTGTGATTCTTCTCAGCTCACAGAGAGAGGATCAATGGAGCTATTATACAAGGAAGACAGCAAAGCATGGGAACAGGCAAACAAATGGGCAGTTGTAATTAACCCAACAGATGAAAGCCCTTTAATTATTTTTCAAAGCACATCTATCTCACTCTGTGGGAAAATCAGCCATCTAATAATGCATCAAGTTCGGCAAGCCCCAGGTGGAATGTTCCAAAAGCTGTGGTGTGTTCTTGTTCTAGTTTTTCTTTAGGTTAATTACAAAGAGGCAAGATAATGAATTGAGAGTAGTGTTTTGTTTGGATCTATATTCAAAGTGTTTTGCTTTGAAAAATGGCTCTGCCATTTAGCTACATATTGGTACACAGTGTCCAATTATGGTCCCAAAGAGGAAAATACAAAAAATAGAGTTTGCTGTCAGTTCTTCATATTTTTCTCAGTTACTTATTTATTTTATTCCCATCCCAGAGGAAGAAACTGGGAAATAGAACCCGATAAGAATATGAAGCATGTGCAAGAATGGGGAAGAGTAAAGTGAAGACATTAACTAAAGCTCATCTTTACTAGTACAAGAAAAAACAAGAATATTTATTAGACACTTTGATTTATAGGTAAAGAAGGGTTATGGCTCAAATCAAGGAAATAACACCCTTCACCTGCAGTCATCTTTTGTCTACCTAGGTCGATTAACCAAACCATGGCAGAGCAAACATGGAGTTTCTGTTTACTTTCACCTGCCTATGTTATGAGTCATGGGAGTCACATCAGTTCTTTAAAATTAATATTTCTCATTAATACTCATATAACAAATTTGTTCAGGCCATAGCTTTATTCATATCACCATTACAATTTTTTCACATGAAGATGAAGGCTCAAATATTATGTTTTCAGAGATAGAACAATGAACACTCTTTACAATGTCCATAAAATGCTGTGATTAGTACTCAAGTTTAGCACTAGAAAAGTAGAACATACGCAAGTAAGAAATTGCTTTTTTCAAACTATAAAGCCAAAAAAGCCAACATGAACTGAATTATTTTCTTCTGCTCATTCCATTTCCTCAAATCAGCATTTAATTTAGCTAGCAAGAATGTTTAAGGATAAAGCAATACTTTAGACAATTTAGAACCACTCACTTAGGTAGGAAATAAAATTTATTGCTTGGTAGAACCAGAAGTCTTGTCGTTTTTTTTAAAGCATGCTAATTGAAAGTTCAATAAAATTCATCCTCTAAAATCATGTCAGCAAAAGAAACACTGTAAGCTAGGATAATAAAATAAATCACCCTGGTTTGAAGGCCTGGGCCTTTTCTTTGGAGATTTTGGCTGGAGAGAATGCCATACTTCTTTACCTCACTTGAACTATCAGGTTATGAAAACCACATCTTTTTAAATAAAGAATTTTCTATTATTTAGAAAGCTTAGAATAATCTTTGAAAGAGAGATTTTCCAAAAGCTAGATTGCCCCATTAGTCTATGAAAATCCATAACCCTCAATTTCCCTATTCCTAAAAAAAGCTCACTTTAATTTTTGGTAAGACTATCCCACTAGTCTATCTAAATTCATCAAACAAAGCAAGAGATGTCAGCTCTAGTGAGGAGAGAGTTCTGGAAAAAAGAGCACTATTTTAGAGTGCTGGGCTCTATTATGGGGGAAGCTCGCTGAAAAAATCTTGTTCCCAAAACTGGAAGGGCTCTGCTGCTGGCCACGGAAGGAGAAGGGTAAAGGAAGTCAGAAGTGTAGAAAAGCCAGCAAAATTAGTGGCACATCTGGGGAAGTGAAGCCCGGTGGTTCACACCAGAGTGGAAGGCCTGCAGATCTGTTTTCAGGAGCTGCAGGGAGCAGAGAAGTTCCTCTCTCTCAATAGCTTTTTAAATTTTAGCCCTGTGCTAAGCACACTCAGGACCCATCCTTTCATTCTCTTTCTCTTCCAAGATTCCTGGACACACATATTATAGTTTTCTGTAATTCTGGAAATTATTTAATTTTTTTTTTTTTTGAGTTGGAGTCTCACTCTGTCGCCCAGACTGGAGTGCAGTGGCCGCTCCCGGCCACCGCATCCTCGACCTGCTGGGCTCCGGCGATCCTTCCGCCTCAGCCTTCCAAGTAGCTGGAACTACAGGCGTGCGCTACCACGCCCGGCTG
>CAUYQG010217865.1:0-14641 GCA_963574415.1 Tarsius wallacei
GTAGTTGGGACTACAGGCAGGCACCACTACACCCAAATAATTTTTAAATTTTTTTTGTAGAGATGAGGTCTTGCTATGTTTCCTAGACTGGTCTTGAATTCCTAGGCTTAAGTGACCCTCCCACCTCGCCTCCCAAAGTGCTAGAATTACAGGTGTGAGCTGCCATGCCTGGCCTCATAATCATATTTTTTTGCTTTGGTTTGTTTTGTCTTTTGAATTTGAGTCTCACTCTGTCACCCAGACTGAAGTGAGTGGCACGCTCCCGGCCACCGCAGCCTCGACCTGCTGGGTTCAAGCGATCCTTCTGCCTCAGCCTTCCAAAGTAGCTGGAACTACAGGCGTGCGCCACCACGCCCGGCTAGTTTTTGGTTTGTTGTAGAGATGAGGTCTCGCCAAGTTGCCCGGGTGGGTCTCGAACCCGCCGGCGCAGGCAATCTACTCATCTCGGCCTCCCAAAGTGCTGGGATTACAGACTGAGCCACCGAGCCCGGCTGACCCCACCTTTCAATGGAGGAATTGTGGCCATTTGAGGGCATTATAATCTGCCTGCCCACCCTCTGAAAATTCCTACAGAGTTGACTCTATTCCATTTCTGTGGCATCTGAACAAGAAAAGATTCATTTTCAGCCGTGATGGGTCAGCACAGGCCTCTGGGCCCCGTGGGAAGGGCTGACCTGCCAGTCACAAAGAAGTCAGGATGAACTAAATTCCAGAAAGGGAAGAGCAGAAAGTTAGGACTGCTTCCTTCCTGGAGTCATTCCCTCTCCCTTGTTTTTGGGTTGTCAGCTTCTTGAACAAGTCAAAATCTCAGTAATTTGTTTTAGAGGAAAGGGTTTTGACTCTTAAAAATATCGTTAAGCTCTTCCTTTTTGGTGCCAGGTCCTCATTTCACGTTTTTTCCTGCAGTCTCTCATTAAATTGTAAATATTCTAACACTGGATAGTGAGGCCACTGCCTTGATTCAGGCTAAGGCGACATTGGTTTAAACCACTGAAAAGAACTTTTTTTTTCTTTTGAGTCGGAGTCTCATTCTGCTGCCCAGTCTGGAGTTTAGTGGCATACTCACAAGTACCACAGCCTTGACCTGCTGTACTCAGATCATCCTTTCACTTCAGCCTTCCAAGTGACTGGAACTACAGGCACATGCCACTATGCCTGGCAAATTTTTGACTTACTGTAGCTGTTATTTTCAAAGTTGAAAATCCTTGTTTATTCATGAAGGCATTCATTCATTCAACAAATGTGAACCCAGTACCAGTCCTGTTCTAGGTATGTGGGAACAGCCAAAAATAAAGCAAAGTCCCTGCCCTTGTGGTCACTTTCTAGTGGAAGAAACAGATAGTGAACAAGAGAAATAAACATATATGACGCAGTGGGTCAAGCCTGTAATCCCAGTACTTTGGGAGGCTGAGGAGAGAGGATTGCCTAAGTCCAAGAGTTCAAGACCAGCCTGAACAACTTGGCAAGACCTCGTTTCTACAATAAATTTTAAAAAAGAAATTAACTGGGCGTGGTGGTGCACACCTGTAGTTCCAGCTACCTGAAAGGCTGCGGCAGAAGGATCGCCTGAGCCCAGCAGGACAAGGCTGCAGTGGCCATGAGCGTGCCACCTGCACTCCAGCCTGGGCTACAGAGTGAGACTCAAATTCAAAAGACAAAACAAAACAAAGCAAAAAAATATGATTATGAGGCCAGGCATGGCAGCTCACACCTGTAATTCTAGCACTTTGGGAGGCGAGGTGGCAGGGTCACTTAAGCCTAGGAATTCAAGACCAGTCTAGGAAACATAGCAAGACCTCATCTCTACAAAAAAAATTTAAAAATTATTTGGGTGTAGTGGTGCCTGCCTGTAGTCCCAACTACTAAGGAGACGGAGGCAGAAGGATTGCCTGAGCCCAGGAGTTCAAGGCTGCAGTGAGCTGGGATCATGCCACTGCACTCAAGTCTGGGCAACAGAGACCCTGGATTCAATAAATAAATAAACAAACAAATAGATAAATAAATATTCCATGTATATGTACAATATATAAATATATGTTAGATAATGGTACATTCAAAGACAAAAACAAAGCAAAGACGGGTCTAAGGAGCATGAGGGGGGCGTGCCTGCAAGTTGTAATTGTAGGTAAAATGGCCAGAGGAGGCGTCATTGAGGAGGTGACATTTAAACAATGACCAGCAGAAAGTGAGGGAGCCTAACAGTGAGCTGAGGGCACAGGACATAAATCATTCAGAGGCTGTAGGCGTGGAATTCCTCCTTTTGTTGCCAGCAGGGCCTGGCAATTGCACCCTTTCCTCTCATTCTTCTCCCATAGATGTTTCTAGGTGGCCTTTAATTACTTCATCTTTTTTGACTGGGATGTCTCCTCAAGGGCAGGTTTCAGGTCTTTGTTTACTTTCGGGAAACCCTTAAAGTGACTCACACAATGTTCCCCAGGCTTGGCTGCGTCTGTCTCCAGCGGAAAGCCCCCAGGCACTCCCTGAATGGGCTTCTCACCTTTCTCTTTTATTAGCCCAGATTGTATAAATGAATTCTAGCAAGCCAACCTCAAAGGTGCCCCCTGGCATAGGCCCGGGTATGCCTGTGCTGGCACCGCTGCAGGAGAAATTCCTGGCAGAGAATCAGAGAATCAGGGAGCAAAAGCCTAGGGAGCTTTTAACCCTCAGACTCCAGGCACCAGGCCAGACCTAGAGGCTCTGACCCCAGGTGAGGCCTGGCTCCCAGGGCCCCTGTGACTCCTGGCATCCATGCCTGTGGTCTGGGGCACAGGTGGGGTCCTGGGGACTTCAGGGACTTGCCAGGAAGCCCCCAAGGAGGCTGATTCGCTCAGACCTAGGCTCCCTGGGTGGGCTCAGCTCCCTGTAAGTTCAGAAAACAAAGAGACTGAGCGAAGGATGTTACTAAAAGAAAAAAAAATCCACTCTCTTGTTCCTCACTCGACAGGAGCAGCAAAGAACCGTAAGTGGGTAAAAATAAATCCTGCAGGGTTGGAGGGAGAAAGACAAGAACCTCAGATGGCCCTGGGAATGGCTGTCAGCCACTGCCCTCCAGTCTGGATGACAGAGTGAGACTCCAACTCAAAAAAAAAAAAAAAAAAAGATAATCCTGCCCAGCCCTATCTTCTACCCATCCACGCCCTACTGGGATTGGTTGGCCTAAGTGAGTTCCCTCCTCCCAATGTTTCTGTCCCCACATCTGGCCACTGAACTCTTAGTTCCACCCCCTAAGGTGGTTTAATTCTCTCCTCTTCTTCCCTGCACCAGGCCTACAGGTGGCAACAACTTTCCTTTAAGTCACTCAGCCCTTGGTCCGCCCATCCTTCATCCACTCACACAGGCAGGAAGGACCGGTCCAAGGCAGGGCTGTCCAACAGAAATAGAATGTAAAATTTATTTACTTATTTTTATATCTATTTATTTATTTATTTATTTTGAGTTTGAGTCTCACGGCCACCGCAGCCTCGACCTACTGGGCTCAGGCGATCTTCTGCCTCAGCCTTCCAAGTAGCTGGAACTACAGGCATACACCACCATGCCTGGCTAATTTTTTGATTTATTGTAGAGATGAGGTCTCACCAAGTTGCCCAGGTTGGTCTCAAACTTGTGGACTCAGGCAATCCTCTCACCTCGGCCTCCCAAAGTGCTGGGCTTATAGGCGGGAGGCACCGCATCCGGCCGCAAAATTTATTTTTTATTTTACTTTGTTTAGAGACATGGTCTTGTTCCTTTACGTAGGCTGGAGTGCAGTGGGGCAATCATAGCTCACTGTAGCCTCCAACTCCTGGGCTCAAGTGATCCTCCCACCTCAGCCTCCCAAGTAGCTGGGAATACAGGCATGTGCCACAAAGCCCAGCTAATTAAAAAAAAATTTTTTTTTAGAGACAGGGTCTCGCTATGTTGCCCACTCTGGTCTTGAACTTCTGTCCACAAGTGATCCTCCTGAGATAGAGATTCAGCAGGACTCGTTTCCGGAAGGAAGGTCACAAGGCCAGGATCTCACTGACAAGATGCATGCTCTGAGAAGAACTGCCAAAGCCAGCTGAAACCAATTAAGACCAAGATGGTAAGATGGCATCTAAAGGGACCTCTGCTTGCCCTTTTTGCTTATTACATGCTAATTATAATATATTAGCATGCTAAAAGACACTCCCACCAGCACCAGGACAGTTTATATTTACCATGACAACTTCTAGACCTCACCCTACATGGTTTAAAAAGGGGGGGAGCCTTTCATTCTGGGAACTCTCTGCCCTTCCACCCCAGTCATGAATAATCCATCCCTTGCTTAACATTAATCAAGAGATAGCTATAAAAATAAAGCCGCAGCAATGTATAGCTGCTGTCCCTCCTGTAGACCAGCCAGGCTGCTCTGCCTATGGAGTAACCTGCTCTCTGTCATTCTAATAAACTTGTTTTCATTTTCCAACTAGCACCCCAGTGAAGCTCTACTTATGAACTAGCCATCTTTCTGTTTCTCCATTTCTTTAGTTATTATTATTATTTTTTGAGTTGAAGTCTCACTCTATTGCCCAGGCTGGAGTACAGTGGCACGCTCACGGTCACCCCAGCGTCGACCCGCTGGGCTCCGGTGATGCTTCTGCCTCAGCCTCCCAAGTAGCTGGAACCACAAGCGTGCGCTACCACACCTGGCTAATTTTTGGTTTATTGTAGAGATGAGTTCTCACCACGTTGCCCAGACTGGTCTCGAACATACCGGCTCAGACCATCCTCTCACCTCGGCCTCCCAAAGTGCTGGGATTACAGGATCGAGCCACTACGCCTGGCCTCTCCATTTCTTTAATAAACTTACTTTTCATCTCCTGCTTACGACTTGCACTTGAATTCTTTCCTGCATGAAGCCAGAACCCAGTTGGCTTCTCGGGCCAAACTCCAATCCTGGGGTTTGCCTGCATCTTCTTTCTTGGCAATTCTGATGGGACCCCAGCCTGTATCACTCCCCCACCTCTCCCTCCTAACATGTTGGGATTATAAAAGGTCTAACAATTAAGTTCACAAATTCATCCTAGGAAAAGTGCTACGTATCTCATTGCTGAATATCACTACAGTCACCTTTGAAGTACTCCCCATGAAAACCTATGCATCGATGCCAGTGCCTAATCCACCTGTCAAAGCAATTTTGGAACTCTTTTTCTGAAATGGTCATCAGAGCTGTCGTCGTATTACCCTTAATGTCCTGAATATCATCAAAATGTCTTCTTTTCAGTATTTCCTTTATCTTCGGGTAAAGAAAAAAGTCATTGGGGGCCAGATCATCTGAGTAGGGAGGGTGTTCCAATACAGTTATTTGTTTACTAGCTAAGGACTCCCTCACAGACAGTGCTGCATGAGCTGGTGCATTGTTGTAATGCAAGAGCCCCTTTGGGACCATTTTTACACACAGCTTTCTGAAGCTAAGATTTTCCTAGCTGGGCGTGGTGACTCACGCCTGTAATCCCAGCACTTTGGGAGACAGAGACAAGAGGATTTTCTGAGCCCGGGGTTTGAGACCAAACTGGGAAACTTGACGAGACTTCATCTCTACAATAAATAAAAAAATTAAGCCGGGCTCGGTGGCTCAGCCTGTAATCCCGCGCCTTTGGAAGGCTGAGGTGAGTGGATTGCCTGAGCCTGCGGGTTCGAGACCCACCTGGGCTACTTGGCGAGACCTCATCTCTACAATAAATCAAAAATTAGCTGGGTGTGGTAGTGCGCGCCTGTAGTTCCAGCTAGTTGGAAGGCTGAGGCGGAAGGATCGCCGGAGCCCAGCAGGTCGAGGCTGCGGTGGCCAGGAGTGGCCACTGCACTCCAGTCTGGGTGACAGTGAGACTCTAACTCAAAAAAAAAAAAATTAGCCGGGCATGGTGGCATGTGCCTGTAGATCCAGCTACTTGAAAGGCTAAGGAGGAAGGATCGCCTGAGTCTAGCAGGTCGAGGCTGTGGTGGCCGTGAGTGTGCCACTGCACTCCAGCCTGGATGACGGAGTGAGACTCACACTAAAAAAAAAAAAAAGATATTCCTAGCTGTTTCTCTATTGATGTTTATTTGGTCTGCTATGCTTCTCACAGTCGATGATTTTGACTCACAATTTGATGAATTTTTGCGATGTTTTCATTAGTTCTGCTTGTTACTGGCCATCCTAACCTTTCTTCATCAATGATGCTTTCTCTCTGCAAATATAATCTATTTGTACACTGCTGTTTTCTTCATGGCATTATCCCCATAAACTTGGACTAACATGTCCCTGATTCCACTTCCACTCTTGCCAAGTTTAACAAGAAATTTAATGTTTGTTCATTGCTCTGATTCAAACTCCAACATTCTTGTGATGACAGCTCTGATGGCCGTTCCAGAAAGAGTTCCAAAATTGCTTTGATGGGTAGAGAAGGCGCTGGCATCAGTGCATATCTTCCCAAGGGGAGTATTTCAAAGGTGACCATAGTGATACTGAGCTATGAGGTATGTAACACTTTTTCTAGAATGAGTTCAAGAACTTAACTATCAGACCGCATAAGCATGAGCCACAGTGCCCAGCCAGAATGCAGACCTTTAAAAATTTTGTATTTTGAAATTTTATATTGAAAAATTTTTTTAATTTTGTATTTTAAAATGTTCTAGAAGCCACATTTAAAAAGAAAGAAAATAGCTAGGCACAGTGACTCACACCTGTAATCCCTACACTTTGGGAGGCCGAGGCGAGAGGATTATCTGAGCCCAGGAGTTTGAGACCAGCCTGGGCAACTTGGCGAGACCTTGTCTCTACAAGAAATCAAAAAATTAGCTGGGCATGGTGGTGTGCGCCTGTAGTTCCAGCTACTTGGAAGGCTAAAGTGGAAGGATTACCTGAGCCCAGCATGCTGAGGCTGTGGTGGCTGTGAGTGTGCCACTGCACTCCAGCCTGGGCAATAGAGTGATACTCCAACTCGAAAAAAGAAAAAGAAAGAAATGCTCTCATCAGCAGGTATCCAGCACCAGGCAAACCTTTGCACTTTGGACATGTGTTCTCTGCAAGGGGAAGGCAGCCTGGTCCTGCAGCCAGGTCCCCATCCTTGAATGCTGAAGGACATCTGGGACTGGGGACCAGTGATACAGTCTAGATCTTATTTATTTGGACCCCAGGTCTAGCATCCATGGAGCACTGGGTCAGGTTTGGCTGAATCAGCCACCTTGGATGGGAGGGAAGAAGGGAGGGAGTAGGAAGAGCAGATTTTGGAGGCCAAGGGGTAGAGGCCAGAGATGAAACTTGACCAGAGCTGCTCAGCACAGGGCTTCTTTCCCAGTGAGACTAGGAGGGGCAGTAACTGCTCTGGGTTGCCATCTAGATCTGTGCTGTTCCCTGAGGTTGCCACAAGCCACACATGGCTATTAGGTGCTTCAAATGTGGCCAGTCTGAATTGAGATGAGCTGTAATTGCAAGATACGCCCCAAGTTTCAAAGCCTTGGTATGAAATGAAATAATGTAAGTTATCTCAATATCTTCATGTTGATTACATGTTGAGATAATAATATTGGACATGTATTGAGTTAGACGAAATTGATTTTTAAAATTTTACCTGTTTTCTTTATTTTTTTACTTTTTTTTTTTTCTGAGTTGGAGTCTCACTCTGTCGCCCAGACTGGAGTGCAGTGGCACGCTCCCGGTCACCGCAGCCTCAACCTGCTGGGCCCCGGCGATCCTTCCGCCTCACCCTTCCAAGTAGCTGGAACTACAGGCGCGTGCTACCACGCCCGGCTAATTTTTTTGATTTATTGTAGAGATGAGGTCTTGCCAAGTTGCCCAGGCGGGTCTCGAACCCGAGGGCTCAGGCAATTCACACACCTCAGCCTCCCAAAGTGTGGGATTACAGGCTGAGCCACCCAGCCCGTCTTATTTTTTATTAAAAAAATTTTTTTGAGTTGGAGTCCCACTTTGTCGCCCAGGCTGGAGTGCAGTAGCACTCTCATGGCTACCACAGCCTTGACCAAATGGGTTCAGGCAGTCCTTCTGCCTCAGCCTTCCAAGTAGCTGGAACTATAGGCGCATGCCACCATGCCCAGCTAATTATTTGATTAGTTGTAGAGACGAGGTCTCGCCAAATTGCCTAGGCTGGTCTCAAACCCCTGGGCTCAGGCAATCCTCTCACCTTGGCCTCCCAAAGTGTAGGGATTATAGGCGTGAGTCACTGTGCTCATGGCCACCACAGCCTCAACCTGCTGGGCTCAGTCGATCCTTCCACCTCAGCCTTCCAAATAGCTGGAACCACAGGTGCACGCCACCATGCCCAGCTAATTTTTTGATTTATTGTAGAGATGAGATCTTGACAAATTACCCAGGCTGGTCTTGAGCCCTGGACTCAGGCAATCCTCTCACTTCTACCTCTCAAAATGCTGGGATTACAGGCATGAGCCACTGAACCTGGCTTGATGGGAGTATTTTTTTTTTTTTTTGAGTTGGTGTCACCAAGGCTGGAGTGCAGTGGCACGCTCATGGGCACCGCAGCCTTGACCTGCTGGGCTCAGGTGATCCTTCTTTCTGCCTCAGCCTCTCAAGTAGCTGGAACTACAGGTATGCGCCCAGGCAATCTTCTCACCTTGGCCTCTCAAAGTGCTAGGATTATAGGCGTGAGCCACCATGCCTGACCCGGGAGTATTCTTAAAGAAGTTTGAGGATATCACATTTTGTTGAATGCCCCAGGTTCTCTGACTGTTTATATGCATAGCACAGGTCAAATTAACCTTCTGAGTTCTGATAATAATAAACAATTTCTAGCTCTTTCCTTCAGTCACAAAACCAGGAGCCTTCTGTCGTGGGCACAGAGGAGTGAGGAGAGGCGTGGTATAAACCCTGACTCTGTCACTCACTGGCTGTAACTTAGAGCAAGTTACTTAACTTCTCTGAACTTGTTTCCTCATATATACAATAGGGGTAACAGCAGCTGCAAGACCCAGGAGGATGGTGTGATGATTGATTGCGTGTAAAGCACTTAGGTGTTCGGTAAATGTCACCTACTGCTGTGGGAGGCCTGTTGCTATGAGCTCAGCACAGGTGGTGGCTGAGGCTGGGGGTGGGGGACATTGGCTCCAGCCACAGGTGCTTCTCCATGCACCCTTCCTCCCAGCTTTCCCATCAGCAGGCACTTAAGTCAGTTTGTGGGCGAAAGCATTTGGCAGCCCTCACCCAAATGCCTACTATGCAGATGAGCGCTCAGCCCCTTCACAGTTTCTAAAGCCCACTCCAGGCAGGATGGTTGGAGCCAGCAGGGACTCACATTGCTCCACACTGATGCATTCCATCTTGATTTTTGGAAAACCTTGGCCTTCACCCTGTGTGTGTGTGTGTGTGTGTGTGTGTGTGTGTGTGTGTCAGAGCCTCACTGTCGCCCAGGCTCAGGATATCCTTCTGCCTCAGTCATCCAAGTAGCTGGAAACGCAGGCGCACAAGACCATGCCTGGATCATTTATTATAGAGACCAGGTTGCCCAGGCTGGTCTCGAATTCCTGGAATCAAGCAATCCTCTCTCCTTCATTTCCCAAAGTGCTAGGATTACAGGTGTGAACCACCCCTCCCAGCTTCACCCCTCCTTTAATCACTCCAAGGTGGCTGTGTGGCTCAGCTCTTCCTCCCCTTCATTCCCTGCCATCCTTGCCCCTCCCTCTGAGAGCCCACCCCACGCCACCCCTGCAGCAGCTCCCTCCTGTGTTCTTATGCAGACCAAGCCCACCAGGCCCTCCACCAGATGTGGGACCCAGTCTATCAGCGTTTCTAAGGATTTAGTGTAACTTCCGTGTAAATCCTCTTAAAACAGGTAGCATATATTCAGGGTAACTTGAATCTGTATCTCCTTGAAAAAAAGTTAAAAATGTAAAAAGAGAAAAAAAGAAATCCTTTCCAGTTAATGGCTGGAAACAGGACCATTAAAGGTCAAGCTTGCAGGCAAGCTGGCAACCTCACAGGAGTCTCACACCCAGCGCAGTGTAGGTGGCAAGTGAGTTTGAACAATTTTAGGCAATCCACATATCTTGAATAACAATTTTTTTTTGAGTCAGAATCTCATTCTGTCTCTTCCACCTCAGCCTTCCAAGTAGCTGGAACCACAGGCATGCACACCATGACTAATATTTTTTATTTATTGTAGAGATAAGGTCTTGCCAATTTGCCCAGGCTGGTCTCAAACCCCTGAGCTCAGGCAATCCTCTAGTCTCCACCTCCCAAAGTGCTGGGATTATAGGCATAAGCCACGCCACAGGGCCAATTTTTTTTTCTTTTTTATTTGAAACGGGGTCTCACTCTGCTGTCCTGGCTAGAGTGCAGTGGTATAATCACAGCTCACTGTAGCCTCGACATACTGGGCTCGGGTGATCCTTCCATCTCAGCCTCCAGAGTAGCTGAGGCCACCGGTGCATGCCACCACGCCCAGGTAACTTGATTTTTTGCAGAGAAGAGGTCTTGCTATATTGCCCAAGCTGGTCTTGAACTCTTGGGCTCAAGCGATTCACCAGCCTCAGCCTCCTAAAGTGCTGGGATTACTATGAGCCATAGTCTGGGCGATAGGAAACTACTTATTACTAGGAATTGACTCACGTGATTTCGGAGGCCGAGAAGGAGGCCAAGAAGCCCCACAATGTGCCATCTGCAGGCTAGAGACCCAGGTAAGTAGGTGGAGGGTATAATTTAGTCCTGAGAACCCAGGGAGCTGATGATGTAATTCCAGTTGAGGGCAGAAGAAGATGCTATGAGGTGTCCCAGCTCAACCAGTGAGGCAGGAATAAGGAGGAATGCATCCTTCCTCTGCTTTGTTCCGTTCAGATGCTCAAGGGATTGGACGATCCCCACCCACACTAGGGAGGGCAATCTACTTTATTGAGTCCACTGATTCCAGTACTCATCTCATCTGGAAACATCCTCACAGACACATCCTGAAACAATGTTTAACCTAGGATCTTGTGGGCCCTCCAGGCTGACACATAAAATTAACCATTACATACATTCCTACCAGCTGCCCAAGGGTTCCAATTTTTCCACATTCTTGGGCAGCGCGCTCTCTCTCTCTCTCTCTCTCTCTCGATTTGGGGTCTCACTCTGTTGCTCAGGCTGGGGTGCAGTGGCACAATCATGGCTCACCCCAGCCTCGACCTCCTGGGCTCAGATGATCCTTTTACCTCAGCCTGCTGAGTAGCTGGGACTACAGGTATGTGCCACTATGCCCAGATCAGTTTTTGATTTTTTTTGAAGAGACAGAGTCTCACTGTGGTGCCCAGGTGGGTCTCGAACTCTTGGGCTCAAGCAATCCTCCCGTCTCGGCCTCCCAAAGTGCTGGGATTATAGGCGTAAACCATTGCACCCAACCAGCACTTTCTTGATACATACTGAATTAAGGGTTAACTAACTGGCACACACATAAAGTACAAACACTGTAGTACACAAGCAATTCACAAAGTAGCAACCTGAGTGGGCAACAATTACAGAAATTAGCCAGATGTGGCGGCCACGCCTATAGTCCCAGCAACTCTGGAGGCTGAGGCAGGAGGATCACTTGAGCCCAGAAGTTCCAAATTACAGTGAGCTATAATCATACCACTGCACTTTAGTCTGGGCAACAGAGCAAGACTCTGTCTCTAAAAAATAAAAATAAAAAAATTGAAGGAAGATGCTGTGTCTCACTGGTAATTAGGGAAATAAAATACAAATTACAACCACAGTGAAAGAACATTTCCTACTCACTCGGATTAGTAAACATTAAAAGACCTGACAAAACCAACCTTTGGCTGGAAGGTGGACAGTGAGGACTCATGCATTATTGATGAAAATGTCAATTGGCACAACTATTTGATTTTTTTTTTTTTTGAGTCAGAGTCTCTATAGTGTAATGTCTCAGTGTTGTGGCATGTTCACGACTACCACAGCCTTGACCTGCTGGGCTCAGGAGATCCTTCCAAATCAGCCTTCCAAGTAACTGGGCCTATAGATATGTGCTACCATGCCCGGCTATTTTTTTTTTTTTTTTGGTAGAAATGAGATCTTGCCATATTGCCCAGGCTGGTTTCAAACTCCTGGGCTCAGGCAGTCCTCTCATCTCAGTCTCCCAAAGTGCTGGGACTACAGGTGTGAGCCACCACATCTAGCAGCACAACTATTTGAAGGATGACATATCCTGAATTCTTGTGTATATAGCTTAGAGAAATTCACACAAATTCTCAAAGAGATGTGAACCCAAGGAGATATGTTTTAAAATATTTATGGCCAGACATGGTGGCTCATGCCTATAATCCCAGCACTTTGGGAGGCTGAGGTGAGGATTGTCTGAGCTTAGGGGTTCGAGATCAGCCTGGACAACATGGCAAGACCTCACCTCTACCAAAAACAAAAAAAAAATTAGTTGGGCATAGTGGTGCATACCTATAGAGGCAGAAGGATCATCTGAGCCCAGCAGGTTGAGGCTGTGGTGACCATGAGCATGCCACTGCACCTAACCTGGTGACAGAGTAAGACTCCGACTCAAAAAATACATATATATTTATAGCCAGCCATGCGAGGTAGCTTATACCTCTAATCTCAGCACTTTGGGAGACAGAGGGGGAGGATTGTTTGAGGCCAGGAGTTCAAGATCAGTCTATGCAACATAACCAGACCCTGTCTCTGAAAAAAATAAAAATAAAAAAATTAGCCTGAGTCCACAGTTTTGAGACCGGCCTGGGCAACTTGGTGAGACCTCATCTCCACATTAAATCAAAAAATTAGCTGGGCTGGTGGCACATGCCTGTAATTCCAGCTACTTGGAAGGTTGAGGGGGAAGGATTGCCTGAGCCCAGTAAATCGAGGCTGTGGTGGCTGTGAGTGTGACACTGCACTCCAGCCTGGGTGACAGAGTGAGACTCCAACTCAAAAAAAAAAAAGGGAGAATAAAAAGTAAAACCCTTAAAAAAATTAGCTGGCTGGTGTGGTGCATGCCTATAGCCCCAACGACTCTGGAGGCTGAGGCAGGGAGACTTCTTGAGCCCAGGAGGTAGAGGTATGGTAAACCAACATTGCACCACTGCACTCTGTCCTGGGTGACAGAGGGAGACCCCATCTCGCAAATAAATAGCCAAATAAATAAAAATATTTATAACTATATCGCTGTAGGAGGCAAAAACTGGAAACACCCTAAATGGATGAACGACAGGTGTATTCACCAATTGGAATGACTCACAAAAATAATGTTGAGAAAAAAGTTTCAAAAGAATATATTCCAATGAATATACCAAATAGAGACCTGTAGGTGCTCTGCCAGGCACATACGAGGGGAGACTCCAAAATACACGAAATTTACTTATTAAAAATTGTGTATTCTTACATGTTTAAACTTCAGTCACCTTCAAAGTATTCCTCGTTTGCAGCAATACCTGTCAAGACGCTTTTTCCACTGCTCAAAATAGTTTTTGAACTTGTCAATTTTGATGGCTTTTGGTGCTTCTGCTGCTTTTTTCTTCACCTTTTCGTCAGCAAAACATTTCCCTTTGAGGAATTTTTTCAACCAGGGAAACAAAAAAAGGTCTCTCAGGGTGAGATTGGGTGAATAAGGAGGGTGGGGCACAAGGCTCACGCCCATTTTGGTTGAAAACTGCTGAACACTCAATGCGGTGTGGGACGGTTGTTCGTGTAAATCACCCATCATGAAAATGGGCAAATGCTTTGAAATAATCTCCCCCCAAAAAATTCACTGAAGCTGAACACAGCCTTTCACAACAATGCCAGCTGGTACACTGATGCCGATGGGTTCCTGGAACATTTACCTAGTGGGGGAATCTTATCCTACAAGGGACCCACCTTCCAAAAAATAATTCATATTCATATTCATGGCAGCTTTATTCATGAAAGTCCCAAACTGAAAACAATCCAAGCATTTATTCATGGTAAAATAGATAAATGATGGCAAACTCACACAATTTAATTCTTTTTTTTTTTTTTTTTTAGCCGAAGTCTCACTGCCCAGGCTGGAGTGTAGTGGCATGCTCACAGCCACTGTAGCCTCTACCTGCTGGACTCAGGTGATCCTTCCGCCTCAGCCTCCCAAGTAGCTGGAACTACAGGCATGTGCCACCATGCCCGGCTAATTTTTCTTAATTTATCGTAGAGATGAGGTCTCGCCCGGTTGACCAGGCTGGTCTCGAACCCGTGGGTTCAGGCAATCCTCTCACCTCGGCCTCCTAACATGCTGGGATTATAGGTGTGAACCACCATGCCAGGCCTACAATGCAATTCTTTAATGAGCACAAGGATGAATCTCCTAAATACAGCTCAAGAGAAAGAAGCCAGACATACAAAACTGTATCCTGAAAATTTATATAAAGCTCACATCAAGCAAAAAGCAGTCTTTAGTGTTAGAAGTCAGAGGTGAGGTGGTGGCTCACACCTGTAATCCCAGCACTTTGGGAGGCCGAGATGTAGGAATATCTCTTGAAGCCAGGAGTTCAAGACCAGCTTGGGGACCATAGGGAAATTTCATCTCTAAAAATAAATAAGTAGCCTGGGCGCAGTGGCTCACGCCTATAATCCCAGCACTTTGGGAGGCTGAGGTGAAAGGATTGCCTGAGCCCACGGGTTCAAGACCGGCCTGGGCAACTTGGTGAGACCTCATCTCCACATTAAATCAAAAAATTAGCTGGGCTGGTGGCACATGCCTGT
>CAUYQG010217868.1:0-10827 GCA_963574415.1 Tarsius wallacei
TGCCATTCTATGTCTTTTCAGTGGTGCATTTAGTCTGTTCACATTTAGGCTAATTATTGAAATGCAAGAGTTGATCCCTGTCATAAGGTTCTTACAGAGTTGTTGTTCCTGTTTGTTTTTTGTCTTTCTTTTGGTGTTGGAGTTGGTTCATGTGTGTTTTAATCTTTTGCCTGTACTCTTGTGAAGAATGTTGTTGTTCTTTTTTCCTTTTCTTCTGTGTTTAATACTTTCTTAAGTGTTTCTTGTTGAGGTGGCTAGGAAAGCTTGGAGCCCTATCTCCAAAGTTCTAAGAGATAAACAATTTCAATGAAGAATAATCTACCCAGCCAAGCTAAGTTTCATGAGTGAGGGGGAAAGTAAAATCTTTCCCAATTCCTAAGAACTTATGCTGCCACCAGGACAGCTCTAAAAGAAACACTTAAAAAAGTATTAAACACAAAAGAAAAGGAAAAAAGAACAACTAAATTATTCACAAGAGTATAAAAAGTGATTAACAACGTACATGAATCAACCCAAAACCAAAAGAAAGACAAAAAACAAACAGGAACAACAACTCTATAAGAACATCATGATAGGGATCAACTCTCACATGTCAGTAATTATCCTGAATGTAAATGGACTAAATGCACCACTGGAAAGACATGGAAAATGAATAAAATATCACCAGACAACAATATACTGCCTCCAAGAGACTCATCTCACTAGAAGGGACACTCAGATTCAAAGTAAGAGGATGGGAAGCAAAATTTCAGGTGAACAGAACACAAAAGAAAGGAGGAATCATGATCTTCATCTCAGACAAAATACCCGTTCAGCTATCAAAAATTAAAAAGATACAGACGGCCACTACATACTGATAAAAGATTCAATCCATCAATATGACATACCCATCCTAAACATATATGCAACATAGGAGCACCAACTTTCATAAAGCAGCTTCTAGGTAAACTAAAAAAAATATATATATTGACTCTAACACTATCATAGCTGGGGAATTTTTTATCCCACTCACAATCCTCTATGATCATCAGGACAAAAAATCAGCAAGGATATCAGAAACCTCAATGTGATTCTTGACCAAATGGACTTAACTGATACCTATAGAACAATCCACCCAATGACCACCAAATATACGTTCTACTCATCACCACATAGGACGTACTCTAAGATCGACCACATCCTAGGCCATAAACCAAGCATGAACAAATTTCAAAAGATTAAAATTTTGCCATGCACCTTCTTGGACCACAATTGAATAAAAATAAACATCAACACCAAGAAGGTTCCACCAAAACCCACAGAGACATGGACAGTAAACAGCATGATGCTAAACAACTCCTGTGTCTATGATGAAATCAAAACAGAGATTAAAAGATACCTGGAAACAAATGAAAATGAAGAAACATCTTACCCAAACCTCTCTAGGATGCCATGAAAGCTGTAGTAGGAGGGGAATTCATATCTCTACAAATGCACATGAAGAAAATGGAAGGATCACAAATTAACAGCCTAACATGTCACCCAAGGAAGCTAGAAAAGCAAGACCACCAAAACCCTAACTTCAGTTGAAGAATCCAGATCACCAAAATAAAAACCCAAAATCAGGACATAGAAGATAAAAAGATAATACAAAAAAAAAAAAAAATGAAAAAAAAGCTGGTTCTTTGAAAGGATAAACAAGACCATGGCCCCCTAGCTAGACTGACCAAGAATAAGAGAAAAAAAGTCCAAATAAACTCAATCAGAGACACAAAAGATGAAGTCAAAAAAGACTGTTGGAGAGTACTGTGTACACTTGTATGGAAACAAACTTGAAAACCTTAAGGAAATGGAGGACGTTCTGACATCATACAATCTGCCTAGGTTTAAACAAGAAGAAATTGTGACCCTAAATAGACCAATAACATTCAAGGAAATTGACTATGTCATAAGAAAACTACCAACAAAAAAAGCCCTGGACCAGATGACTTTTTAGCAGAATTCTGTAAGACATTTAATGAGAAACTGATACCAAAGTATTCCAGGCAATTGAGAAAGATGGAACTCTCCCCATACCATTTTATGAAGCTAACATCACATTGATGCCCAAGTCAGGTAAAGACCCAACAAAGAAAGACAACTTCAGGCCAATATCTTTGATGGACATAGATGGCAAAATTCTCAACAAGATCCTAGCAAACCGGATTCAACAACATTTCAAAAATCATCCATCATGACCAAGTAGGCTTCATTTCTGGGATGTAGGGTTGGTTCAACATTCGTAAGACCATAAATGTAATTAAATACATCAACAGATGTCCAAACAAAAACCACATGATTATATCATTAGATACAAAAAAAGCTTCTGATAAAATCCAGCACTCCATCTTGATAAAATGCCTCAAACATCTAGGCTTATGTAAAACATACCTCAAAATAGTAAAAGCCATCTAAAAGAAACCCACAGCCAGCATACTTCTAAACAGACAACAATTGACACCATTTCCCCTGAAAACTGGAACAAGACAAGGATGTCCACTCTCACCCCTCCTGTTCAATATGGTATTGGAAGTCCTGTCTGGAGCAATCAAAAAAGAGAACATGATCAAGCGTATCCAAACAGAAAAAGAGGAAATCAAGTTATCTCTCTTTGCAGATGACATAATTATACACCTCAAAAACCCAAGAGAATCTGTCAAAAGCTTCTTTGTACTAATAAAGGACTTTGTCAAAGTTTCAGGGTATAAAATAAATGTGCAAAAGACAATCACATTTATTTACACCAATAATAAACAAACAGAAACTAAAATAAAAGTCACAATCCCATTCACAATAGCCACAAAAGAAAATGAAATACCTTGGCATCTTCCTATCCAGTGATGTGAAAGACCTTTAAAATGAAAACTACAAAACACTGCTCAGATAAATCAAAAATGACAAAAACAAGTGGAAAAATATCCCATGCTCATGGATTGGAAGAATCAATATTGCTAAGACGTTCGTCTTACTTAAGGCAATCTACAGATTTAACGCAATACCCATCAAATCACCAACAAAATTCTTCTTAGATCCAGAAAAAACAATATAGGAATTCATATGGAAACACAAACAACCAAGAATAACCAGAAAAATCTTCAGCAAAAAAATTAAAAATTAAAAAACCTTAGATATCACATATCACACTACCAGACTTTAAACGTTACTACAAAGCTACAATAATCAAAACAGCCTGGTATTGGTACAAGAACAGACATATAGACCAATGGAATAGAACTGAGATTCCAGAAGCAAAACCTCAATTTCTCAACAAACTCATCTTCAACAAAACCTCCAAAACCCACCACTGGGGAGAGAAGAACCTATTCAGTAAATGGTGCTGGAAAAATTGGCTGATCACATGCAGAAGATTCAAACAGGACCCCTATCTATCCCCATACACATAAATTAACTCTAAATGGATCAGAGACCTAAATGTAAAACTTCAAGCCATAAGAACTTTAGAAAATGCAGGACACACCATTATTGGAACTGGCATCCAATTCCAGAGCAAAACCCAAAATGCACAGGCCATAAGGGATAAGACAGACAAGTGGAACCTCATTAAACTGACATGCTTCTGCAAAGCTAAAGAAACCATCAAGAGAGCAGGGAGACAGCCTACAGACTGGGAAAAATATTTGCCAACTCCATGTCTGACAAAGGCCTAACATCTACAAGAAACTCAAACGTGCTGATAAGAAAAATACAAACAACCCCATTACAAAGTGGGTAAAAGATATGAGCAGACACTTCTCAAAAAGAAGATATACGAGCAGCCAACAGATACATGAAGAAATGTTCAACTTCACTATCATCAAGGAGATGCAAATTAAAACTACACTGAGATACCACCTAACTCCAGTCAGCTTACCATTATCAGTAATTCAAAAAACAATAGTTGCTGGAGAGGGTGTGGTGAAAAGGGAACATTTCTACACTGTTGGTGGGAGTTTAAACTAGTACAGTCTCTCTGGAAATCAGTGTGGCGATTCCTAAAAGTTCTAAAAATTGACTTTCCACATGACCCCATAATCCCCCTAACTGGGAACATATCCGGAAGAACTCAGGTAACTTTATAAAAAAGATACTTGTACACGTATGTTTATCACAGCATTATTCACAATAGCAAGATCATGGAACCAACCATGCTGTCCATCAAAAGAGGACTGGACTAAAAAAATGTGGTACATATACCCAAGAACAAAATCACAAAATCATGAATTTTGCAGCAACCTAGATGGAATTAGAGTAATCTCTCACAGAAACAAAGATCTGAGTATCTTGAATTTTGCAGCAACCTAGATGGAATTAGAGTAGTCTCTCACAGAAACAAAGATCTGAGTATCACATATTTTCACTTATAAGTGGACCTTGAACAACTACATCATACTATAAGAAAAGGACTGACAGTGGAGGGAAACTATGGGAAGGGGACAGGCAGTGGAAGGGAGGTGGGATTAACAATAGTCAATATCTATCTGGGGAAAGTGGAGCACACCTCATTCACAAGGGTATCTGCACAATGAATATTTGTATACCTAACCCTTAACTGTACCCAAAAATTTTAAAATAAAAAAAAATATTAAAATTTTTTTTTAATCTGAAAAAAAGAGCAAACCAGTCCCCAAAATGTGATATGTTATCTGGTTCCATTTATATAGTATATGCAGAGTAGGCAATATCCTAGATGCAGAAAAATATGTCAGTGTTTCCAGCAAGTGAAAAAAGGGGAAAGAGGAAGGATAACTAATAAATCCAGATTTTTCTTGGTATTTTCTTGATAAAAAGGTTCTGAAATTTGATAGTGATGGCTACACAAGACTGTGACAGCAAAAACTACTGACTGATATATGAATATTTGATCTAATAATATATGATCTAATTCATATTAGGTATGAATTAGATCTCAAGACAAAATTTCATAAAAAACATGTGTATCTATGCCTACATATGTATGCATACACACAGAAATTAATTTTCTAAAGAGTTTTGGATCAAATTATGAAATAATTCTTCAGAAATATCCATTTTGCTTTGGTTTAGAGAAGTTATAAATTAAAATAAAGTTATCAATAGAAACCTGTAAACTTTTTTTTTTCTGAGTTGGAGTCTCACTCCATTACCCAGGCTGCAGTGCAGTAGCATGCTCACAGCCACCCCAGGGTCAACTTGCTGGGCTCAGGAGATCCCTCTGCCTCAGCCTTCCAAGTAGTCAGAACTACTGGCACTCACTACCACACCTGGCTAAGTTTTTAATTTTTTGTAGAGATGAGGTCTTGCCAAGTTTTCCAGGCTGTTCTCGAACCTGTGGGCTCAGACAATTCCCCCACCTCAGCCTCCTAATGTTTTGGGATTACATGCTTTGCTTGAGCCACCATACCCAGTCACAATCCTTTCAACTTTTAAGAAAATTCAGTAACAATGATTTAGGACCACATAGAATGCTTCAAATTTTTCATTTCCTCAACATTTTTATTGCCTTTTAAGTTTTTTTT
This sequence comes from Tarsius wallacei, assembly GCA_963574415.1. Taxonomy (NCBI): domain Eukaryota; kingdom Metazoa; phylum Chordata; class Mammalia; order Primates; family Tarsiidae; genus Tarsius; species Tarsius wallacei. The sequence goes on from CAUYQG010217868.1 coordinate 5,514, forward strand.
TTTTTTTTAAAATTTTAAAAAAGGTAGATTTTACTTACAAAGTTTAGCCATTTTAAAACACACAATTTAAAATTTTCAATTTATGTATATTTTCAAGCAAACTCAACTTACTGTTAATTTTGAATATCGTAGTGAACGAAAAAAGTCACTCAGCATTATTTTAAAGACACCATAAAATACTCCAGTTTGATGCATAAAAACTAACTTTATAACTTTCTTACTACATTACAATGTTCATACAACTGGCTGTATGTACATGTAGATTTAATGTGAATTGTATCCAACAGCATATATCTTGGCATGAGAAAATAAATAAAATAACCTGTTAAAACATCAAGTGCTTTTATCAAATTTATTCTCCCAAATAACTTTCTTAACTTTAACGATATAACTTATAATCATTAATGGACTCTGTCATCAGGGCTTTGTGGAGGAAAAAAGCCAATGGGTGAGGTTATTTTATCTGATTTCATATTCCTTAAAAAAAATCCAAGTGAAAAAAATAATTCCAAAGATGCTTCAATACATTTAAAAGTAAAGACATATTTCAGCAATTTTATAACAACTAATTTTTAAATAATACATCTTTCTAAGCCTTCCACATAGAGTTGTTTCTGCTATATAACCCAGAAATATTCACATACACAATAATGTCCCTTTTTGTACAGAAACGGTTGTATTTAACAAATATACACAAAGACCTACATTACAATAAACTATGTATAATGAGCCTGAATTGCTCATCAGTGGTCCTTCTCCAAGGCCTTGCTGGGATTTAGCCATTCGAGAGAGGAACCAAGAAGTATTTGAAGTTCATTTGTGAACTCAACTAACTCTAGTAGTTCCTTGCTTTCCAGATTGAAGCCTTCCAGGTCTTTGGAGCAAGAAAACAGGAGACTTGTGGAAATCTGCCTATAAAATTCTGCCTCTGCAATTGTGATTATTTCCATATTTGGATAATTGAAGCGGAATATGCAGGATGACATTCTCAATTTCTTAAGCACATCTGAAAGTAATAACCAGTTTCGAGGCCTACAAAAAAAAAGAAGTGGTTCAAGTTTCTGGCAAAATTAAAAGTGCTCTCAGGAATTACCATCCTGAATAAAAGCATAAAAACAAATATCTATAACTAACAAAAGTCAGTTGCTTCTGCTCCAACATTCCTGCCACTTCTCAGCATGCCCACTCATTGACTGTGACCCTCCAGGTGAGGATAAGGGTATATAAGTAACATCAACTTTGGACTCATCTGGTTTTAGGACATCTAGAAAAGACCAACTGATTTATACAAAGTCGGAGGCACATCTCAATTAGAGTTATAACACCCACTTCACTACTCCCACTGATTTATGCAACTAGCTGAAACTCTACCCACTTATCTATGATTTCAATTCAGGCCAGGATTCATAATATACCCCACTATGCTCACTGAGAGAAGTAAAGTACCTCAATCCCAAAGGACTAATTACAATGACATCTTTGTCTTTCATCTCTCCCTATAACTACATTTCTTACATATCCCTTGCAACACAAACTACAACGAGATTATCACCTTCCCCCAACCCCTGCCATTAGAATGGCTATCACCAAAAAGACAAAAATTAACAAATGCTGATAAGCATGCAGAGAAGAGAAAGGAAAACACTCTAACACTGTTGGGGGTTCCTCAAAAAACTGAAAATCAAACTACCATAACCCAGTCATTCCACTGCTGGGTAAGCATCCAAAAGAAAGGAAATCAGCATCTCAATGAGATAGCTGTACTCCCATGTTTATCTCAGCATTATTCACAACATTCAGGATATAGAGTCAACCCAGCGTCCATCAGTGAACAAACTGATAAAATGTGGTATATATAGACAATAGAATACTAGTCAGTCATAAAAGGAAATAAATCCTGTCATTTGCAACAACATGTATGAAATTGGAGATCATAATATTAAATGAAATAAATCAGGCACAGGAAGTTCAACCCTGTTGGTTCTCATTCATACGTAGGAACTTAAAAAAAGCTAAGGCTGGCTGGGCGTGGTAACTAACTCAAGCCTGTAATCCCAGCATTTTGGAGGCTGAGGTGAGAGCATTACTTCAGTCCAGGGGTTCGAGACCAGCCTGGGTAACTTGATGAGCTCTCATCTCTGCAATAAGTAAATAAATGAGTCAGGCATGGCAGAACATGCCTGTAGTTCCAGCTACTTGGAAGGCTGAGGTGGAAGGATTGCTGGAGCCCAGCAAGTCGATGCTGGGATGGCTGTGAGCATGCCACAACCCTTTAGCCTGGGCGACAGAGTAAGACTCCAAATTAAACAAACAAACAAACAAAAACAAACTAGGGCTAATGGAGATGGACAGTAGAATGGTGGGTACCAGAGGATAGGAAAGGAAGGTTGGAGGGAGAAAAAAAGAGGCTGGTTAAATAGTTACAAAACCACAGCTAGACAAGAGTAAGCTCTAGTAATATTACAGTAGGGAAATTGTAGTGAACAACAATTGATTGTGTATTTCTAGAAGAGAAGATTTGTAATGTTCTCAACACATAGAAATGATAAGCTAACTTGGCGAGACCTCATGTCTACAATAAATCAAAAAAATTAGCCAGGTGTGGTAGCGCATGCCTGTAGTTCCAACTACTTGGAAGGCTGAGGCGGAAGGATCGCCGGAGCCCAGCAGGTCGAGGCTGCGGTGGCTGGAAGCTGCCACTGCACTCCAGTCTGGGTGACAGTGAGACTCCAACTCAAAAAAAAAAAAAGAAAGAAATGATAAGCTGACAGATATCCTGAGTATCCTGATTTGAAAATTACTCATGATATGCATGTATCCAGTTATCACATGACCCCTCAAATATGTAAAACTAAATATAAAAAAAGCAAAATATAAACAAAAAATATAAGTGTTACTGTTTATAACAAAAAAACATGAAACTTCATAGCCAGAGAAGAATGTTATTCATAAAACACTTTTGGAACACAGTCTCGACATACAAAAGCACAGTCTCTTAAGAGGGACTGGTAACTGGCACAGAGTGGCTCAAAAATGAAGGCAAGACTGGATCTAACCAAATGTGACAATATATGAAGACCACAGTTACCACCTAAAATTTTCATAATTATAATTAAGGTGGAGGATCAGTAATATGGTACATTACACCTGATGTTTCCAAAGAAGGCTCCACAATTGCCTACTGGGGGACTCCTAGGTCTCCTTCCCAAATAATTTAGTAAATGTCAATTTCAATGCTTTGGGCTCTTGAGTCTTACTTGTGCCGGTGGTGTTCGGGTGAGAATAGCATAGTGTGCTAAAAAAATTAATTTTCTGAGTATATTTAACTTTTTTCAGGAAAAAAAACCTACTGCATCATGTAAATATCATGAACATTTAGAACTATTCAACCACACTCATTTACTTAAAAGTATTTTTAAGTCCTGCTGCTACCCCAATAGCAGTTCAGCTAATTTCAGCAACATGACAGCCATGCTCACCCCTGAGGAACAGAAAGTTGAACATTGTAACATGGTAAAAGGGGGCTATCTGAAAATTCAAACTCAAACACATCACTGTTGGCCTCATTTTCATCATCCTGGTCCTCTGGTCCTGGGGGGTTTGCCAAAACATTATATCCAGCTTTATTTTCTGTTTCTATTGGAGGAAAAAAGAAAGGGGAAATCTCAGTATGCTACAGCCAAATTTCAGGTATCATCAAATAAACAACCCTAACGAAAACAGATCCTTCCCAAAGAGTTATGTTTATAGCACCCATCACTGCTTTCTCTTTACCCACACTTCAGAGAAACTTTCTATGCCTATTTAGTTCCCACTGAATGAAAAGAATAATGTTGCTCACCACAGACAGAGCTACCATGGAACTCCCAAGAGCCATTCGACTCACTGCCACTGCAACCCTGTAGTTCATTTAAATAATCTGGAGAAGAAAAAACATTTTTTAAGTGTGAAAACTAATAAAGGAATCTAGCAAGGTTACAGGATACAATATCAAGAAACAAAAAGCAGTTACATTTCTGGACATTAATCCAAACATAAAAACAAAATTAAGAAAATATCTCCATTTATAATGGCATCAAAAATAATATAATACTTAGAAATAAAATTAACCAAGGAGAGAAATACTATACTGAAAACTATTACAGTGAAAATCATAAAACTTTGCTAAACTAAATCAAAAAAGATACAGATACATAAAAACACATCTGATGTTGATGAACGGATATGAATTATCATCAAAATAAACACTGACAATTAATCCGGAAGCAGAAAACAGATATAGATAACGTATCCTAAAATTCACATGGAATCTCAAACAACTCCAAAGAACAAAAACAATCTTGAAAAAGGCAAAGCTGTAGCATTCACACTTCCTTTCAAACTTGTTCTAAAGGTACATTAATCACAACAATGTGGCAAAGTGCTGCACTGGCATAAGTACAAATATCTTAGTCATGTTATTGACCAACGAAATTGACTAGAGAAGGGGTACCCCCAGCTCCTAGGTCATCACTACTACCAGTCTGCGGCCTGCTAGGAACTGGTCGCACTGGAGGAGGAGAGAGGCAGCAAGTGAGGGAAGCTTCATCTGCATTTACAGCCACTCCTCATTGCTCCCTTTAGTACCTGAGCTCCACCTCCTGTCAGACCAGTACTGAAAAGCCTGCTTCCATTTCCAACATCCTACCTTTGTGAAGCAAGGTTTTCTGCAATGACAACAACCAAAATGAGATTATGGAGTAGAATGGACATAAGCAACACACTTTGGGCATGCGTCACTATCTTTCATCATCCAAAGATGGGACCCTCTAGTTGCTGGAGAACAAGCTCAGGACTTTCACTGAGTTTGTATGATGGCGAAGTGTATAATTATCCCATTATGTATTACAATGTAGTAATAACAAAAGTAAAGTGCACAATAAATATAATGAACCTGAATCATCCCCAAACCATGCTTCTTTCCACCAGTCTATAGCAAAACTGTCTTTCACAAAACCTGACCCAGATGCAAAAAGGTTGGGAACTGCTGGACTAGAGGAACTAAAAAATAAAGATGGTTAAACAATTTTTGACAAAGGTTCCATGCACTGGATAATAGATAGTATTTTCAATAAATTGTGCTGAAAGCCTGGATATCTGCAAGCAAAAGAAAAAAACTGGATCCTAATCTAAGACCATATACAAAAATTGATGCAAAATGAATTAAAGATCTCTATTGATGTAAAACTATAGAACTTTAGAAGAAAATGTAGGGCAAAATCTTCATGACATTTGATTTGGCAATGATTTATTGAATATGACATCAAAAGCTCAG